>CABHPP010153666.1:0-16507 GCA_902168425.1 Peromyscus attwateri
TCTCTCTCTCTCTCTCTCTCTCTCTCTCTCTCTCTCTCTCTCTTTGAGACAAGGTTTCTCTGTGTAACAGTCTTGACTGTCCTGGAACTCACAGAGATCAGCCTGCCTCTGCCTCCCAAGTGCTGGGATTAAAGGCGTGCAACACCACCACCACCACCCCACTAGCCCCAGGGTCTTGATGGAAGCCAGATGAGGCTTGCCGAGTCTGCCAGGCAATGTCCACGATGTTCTCGGCTATTCGAGGCAAAGCAATCTTGAACCCAAGTCAGCAGCAGGTCAGCGGCGGCGGGGAGGAAGCCTTGAGGAAATCCCCCAGGGTGTTGACTGAGGACGTGAAAGGAAACTCCACTAAAGCAAGGTGGGTCTGTCTCGATTCTAGCTCCACAGTGAAGCTTGATGGTAATCAAAGATACCGTTCTCCAAACCAGCAGAAAGAAGGAAAAAGTGCCACCAAGACCTACCAAGCTCGAAACTTTAGAGCTGGAAGGGCCATTTCAACCCTGAGATATAAGCAACAAGCCTGAGCGTGTCTCTCTTTCTAGGCATAAAACATCATGGGACAGATGTAAGAGACCAGTAGACTCCCATGGAGCATTTCCTGGCCAGGATTTCGGTGTGGATAGTCCACTCCTGCTCCCAGGACAGCACTCAGCCCGGTGCCATCTGGGCTAGGATAGGGGGGCCAGCAGAACTTGGGGAATCTGTGGCTGTAGTCAGGGGGGACCTACAGGAAGCCACTCCTGCCTTCCCAAGCATAGGCGGCACACGCCCTTAGCGTCTTTCCCTACTTTTTCTTATGTGTCACTTCGTGTCCCAAGGCCTGGTCGCAACACTGGTCTTATCTGCTCCCATAAACACATCTTTAAGAATGGACCGAAAGAGGTCTGTGGGCATTTGATAACCAAAGAGGCAGGCTCAAATGGGTACTCGCTGGGTGGAGCTACAGGGCTATTGAGATGAGCTAAGAATGCAGCTCAGTGCTCAGTGGTACAGTACTTACCCAGTGAGCTGCATGCTCTAGTACTGAAGCAGGAGGGGCAGGAAAATACGGGAGAAATAGACAAAGGCCAAAGCCCCTGGCCACACCTGGCTTGTTTCCTCGCTCTTCTCTGCGGCCACCTTTCTTTGGTGACGCTCTGTGGGAGAGAAGGAAAACAGGTCCTGCATAACATCAGGACTTCATCACCTCTTCCTGGAACCCACTCAAGGGTAGGTCCAGGCAGGAGCTGAGGCCCATAGTCTCTCCATCATACAGAGGCATGTAACAACTTCTCTTCTCTGACCTTCAGAAAAAAACTGGTCTTGCTCAATCTGGTCCTCTGGGAAGAAAGGAAGCCCTCTGAGGCCCTCAGACCTCATGGCTGCCCTCAGACTTCATGGCCACCCTCTATCCAGGTACCTACGACTGATCTCTTCAGCCCCTTCCTCGTTTGAAAGGAACCATTGACATGAATACTGGAGACTTTCCCAGCAAGGGCTCTGGGAAGCTATGCAGAGCTATCCAGGTCAGGGAGGGATGAGACCCTGTGGGAAAAGGACCCCTCATATGCAAGGCTAAGTTTCTTAGAAACAAAAGCCGCTTTGGCTGGTCGGTGACTGTGGGATTGCTCTTGCTGAGTTCCAAAACCAGCCAGGGAGAGGAACAAGGTAAGGAAAGGGTTGAACCATAAACACAAGACAAAGAACAGGCAGTTCCAAGGAGCCAAGAATGCAAATCATTTGCAGGCCTCGGTGAGATGCTCAACCAAGGACCCCGCGCGCGTGGGAGGCAGGCGGGAGTGCCTGCCACCACTGCAGAGGAGGCTGTAGTGAGTGTAAGCCTGCTTGCTTGTGAGGGTCCCTGCTGAGTCATCCCGTGTATGTACTGATGGATCAGTGGTGAGTCACAGAGCGTGTGTCAGAGTCTGCTGGTGTGTGTGTGTGTGTGTGTGTGTGTGTGTGTGTGTGTGTGTGTGTGTAGGCTCCCGGTGCAAAAGTGTCTAAGGTTTGCCTGTGGGAGAGTGACAGTGTACTGTGAATGAGAGCCAGCGAGCCAGGCAGAGTGGAGCACAGGGTGGGGGCCGTGTTTAAAGGGCACCACACTTCATTCACGCTGTATATCACACACCACATTTCTGAACACAGTCCAGCAGGAGCCATCTGTCCCTTCTTCCTGCTGAACACTTCCCCTCCCCCGCCCCCAACCGTGGAGCAGCCATGCTGAATTCTTCAGGCAGGAGGAGGAGAGGACTCCTGGAATCCTACAATCCAACCCCTGCGTTTTTTTGCAGAAGGGACCTTAGCAAATGCCTAGGAGAGCGAGGTGCAGCTGAAGATGTTCTGAGCATACAGTGGGTCCATTCTCTCCCAGCAGGGACGTGATAACGTCCCTTCTAAAATGCACTCAGATCAGCCCCGTGCAGGAAGGTCCTGTTTTAAAGCTAGAATGGATGAATAACCTAGAAGGCAAAGCTGAGCCAGGCAGCCCTAGACGGCGACTCATCTGACTCCTTTCCCTCCATCTCTGCTCTTCTGAGCTCCATCCAGCTCAGAAGTCTCTCACGGCATCAGCCCGGCCCTTTCGCAGCCCTGACCTGAGTGATTCAGATGTTGCTTCTGAGACATCACAGATGTCTCATCTCACTCACGGGATTGTTGATGTGTCCCTCGGCCACCCGTGTTGGTGGCCATTTCACAGCTCAGTTTCCATGGAAATGAAACCAATAAAATAGAGGGTTGACTTTAGCCGGTCCAGTGGGAGTGGGAGTGGGAGTGGGGGGGGAGGGGGGGGGGGGGGGGGGGTGAATGATGGTAAAGCACCTGAACCTATTAACTCTTAGGATCTGGTTTGAGATCGTGTATGGGTTTCAGTTGCCTGGTCCATTCATTCTCAGATGGCTCAGAGTTGACCCACTCTTCAGAGAGAGTCTTTTGGCATGGCATTGATTATTCTTATTCATATTTACTAAGTAGTTACTACACACACACAGTGCTGCTGAGGCCATTCAATAGTCTCACACCCTTCCCTGCATCCCTGGAGAGCGGAGATTTATTATCTCACTTATCTAGAGACTTCAAAGGCACTTCACCCCAATAACACCTTGTCACTGATGATGGAGGCCGCTGAGATGCTCAGGGCATCAGGGCAAAGGAAAGAGAAGGACAGAACAATGACTGTCAGATCAGGTCTGGAGCTAGGCTCCTTTTTAGTCAGTTCTGTGTTCAATAGAGCTCAGTCAAAAAACATGCTTTAGAGTCAAGCAGGGGTTGCGCACACCTTTGATCCCAGCACTCAGGGGGCAGAGGCAGGCAGATCTCTGTGAGCCTGGGGTCAGCCTGGTCTACAAAGTGAGTTCCGGGGCTGCATAGCTGAGACCCTATCTCAAAAAATCAAAAACAGAAATATGTCCGAGAGAGGGGGTCAGGAAGATGTCTTGTGTAGCTGGCCGACTGACACAGGAGATATTGACGTAGGAATGGTCCTTTGGGTACAGTATTATTGGGGGATTTATTAAGGCAACTCCACGTAGCTAAAAGGGAGGTTTATTTTGGGGTAACTTACAGCAAGTAAAGGAATTGGTTACAGGGTCCGGGAGAGGTGAAGTGCAGTCCAGCGGTGGTCTCTGGAGAACTCTGCTCGGTCTACCATCCAGCATCCAGGATCACCAGGATCCAAGGGAGGTGACACATCCAGGTCTTGGGTCTTAAGGGCTCCCTTCTCGGCCCTGCCTCAGGGGCAGGCCACAGGTAGGTGTGACAGTTACCAGAAGCCTCACTGGAGTTAGTACTTCCAGGTTAAAGCTGGAACAGCTACCCACTTACACAGTATATGAACCAAGAGAGTAGAACTAACAAATATTTCCTTGAACATAAAAGATATAGTTACAAAGTTATTTATTTTAGTATTGATGTAATAAGTATCAAAAAAAAAAGCTATAAACTACCTGGAAAAACTCATTGATCAATTAGAGAAATATCATGGTATGCCCACAAATAGAAGACAGTATCTATAAACAGTGACCCCAAAATGGTAATTATTAGCTTAAAAAAAATTTTAAGTGCTAGGTGTGGTGGCGCACACCTTTATTCTCAGCACTCAGGAGGCAGAGGCAAACAGATCTCTGTGAATTCCAGGCTGGGCTGGGCTAGTTCTCTCTAAACAAACAAACAAACAAACTATACACACACACACACACACACACATATATATATATATGTATATATATATGCACACACACACAAAATGATAGGTTTTTGTATTAAGAATTAAGAGAGGTAGCCTGTATTTTAAAATCTGGGAAAATGTGTACATAGAAAAGTATAAAAAAATACGTGAATTTAGTTACATTGCTTATTGAAAAAAGCAGGACTGGACTAGGAAAAAAACAATTTTTTATTCATCTATATTGCCTGACATGAACAATTTTCTACAAATTCAATAAAGTTCAAATGTATTACAAAAATAAAGAGGAAGAAAACAAAAAACAAGCTCATAGACCTGCCTGGCCACCCTCAGCACAGGCACTTGCTCCCATGTGAAATGCCTGTTCTGACATTTGGAGAGTTGGCAGCCGTCACCAGAGAGAACATGGCACATTTGGCCTCTGCTGCAGCATCCGGAACAAAACAAGGATGAGGGCTGTCAGTGCAAAGACAAATACTGATTTGCATAAGCATGTGACATAAAGTTATTCAGTGAGTGAGATACCCCATTCTAGCAGATGAAGTCAGTTAAAACTAGTGCAAACTTCTGGTCACTCTGCCGTCACCCTGTTACTTATCCAGGATGCTCAAAGTTCCAAGATGCCCAGACCCTGAAGTCACACAGAGTCAGAGAGGGGAGAGAAGACATGGGGGCGAGCTGCATAGGATAAGTGCGTGCCTTCACTAACCCTACCTGAGTCTTACAACTACCTAGCAAGCTAAGAGAAAGAAGCACACACACACACACACACACACACACACACACACACACACACCTCACCACCACCACCAACAACAACAACAATAACAACAACAACAAGACAAAACTGAATGAAACCAGGCAAGCTTTGGTAAACTAGCTAAAGCCCAGAAGATAAGCAGCCAGGGCTCTCAGCAGCCAGAGTTTCAGCCATGTCACGGTCTCCTTACACACCTGGCCATGAGGCTGGCTGCTGCGGCCCTGCCTGGGTGCATGATCTAATCCTTGAGGCTCTGAAGCTCTGGGAAGTGGGGACTAAGACTGAAAAGAACTGGGTTAAATTAGGACCCTTCATTGCAATGACCAAACCCTGAATCAAACCAGCAAAGAGAAAAATGATTTATTTGGCTCTCGAAACTAAAATGTCCAGGAGTAGATAGGTTCTGGCTTAGTGAGATCAAGGCTAAACTAATGTCAGCCAAGACTCTGCCCCATCCTCTGTCTTGACTTCCCATCTCTGGCAGGATCATTGAGCAGGTCAGCAAAACACCCCAGAAATTTCATGTTACATGGTTCCTTGTAACTAGTAAGTCTGGTGAAAAGAAAATAATACATTTTTCATTTCTTTCCTTTTTTTTCCCTACTATTTTCTCCTCTCCAGTGTTGAGGTGACTGGCATGTGTACCACACATGGTTTATACAGAACTGGGGATCAAACCCAGGTCTCTGGGCAAGCTGGGCTAGCAGTCTACCAACTGAGCTACACCTTCAGCCCAGGAAAACACTTTTTCCAAAAGCATCAACCTTGTGTTGAGTCTCAGGGGCCCAGCTCAGATCATGTGCCTGTTTCTGAATTACCCTGGTGATCTCTGTGGTCAGATTGGGCCAGTCCCTTCCAGATCACATGCCACATTAGTCAGTCTTCTGTATCTCTACAAACCACCTGAGGTGATTACCTAATAAGGAAGAAGGATCCATTCTGGCCCCATTTTGAGGTTCCATTCCAAGATTAGCATCTGGGAGCAGGTGCCAGAAGGTGAGGAGAAGATGTGGTAGTGGACACCATGGCTCCTAACTATCAGTTAGTTAATGAGCAGAGGGAACTAAATGGACTGAGGCCCCAAAATACTCTTCAGTGGCATCCTCCCTACCCAAGTAACCTAAGGGCTCCTAGTGGGCCCACCTCTCAAAGGTTCCACTTGAGGACCAAACCTACACATGGGACTTGAGGGACACACCACATTCAAATGTTAGAACATGAGCTAGAAATGGGGGTAGGGGGTGGTCATCTCTTCCAAACTTGGGGGCAAAGTACCAAAAGAAGAAGGGAAGGTTGCTGAGGAGATGACAGACTCCTATTACAACACCATAGAGAGACCCAAAGACCTACCAACTGACTAAACACTATGAGAAACGGATCCTGTCACTGTCACTGTGTGGCAAGCAGGAGTCCCTTGGGAAATTGTGCCACAATGACAGAAGTTCTGAAGAGTTCTAGGAACCTTTTCTCCCATTGCTAAAGGCAAGGGCCCAAGGGAGATGTGCAAGAGCACTCTGAGAATTCTGTCATTGAACACTGGGAACCATCTATCCCTGATTCCTGCATAAGCTATGAGGAGTACCAGTTGCCAAAAGTGCTCTCTGGTGACAGCAGGGCCTTGATGGACAGTTGGAGAAGAATTTTGTTTTTGTTTGTTTGTTTTTTTGGTGTTTTGAAGACAGGGTCTTTTTATGTAGCCCTGGCTGTTCTGGAACTCACTCTGTATACCAGGCTGGCCTCAAACTCACAGACATCTGCCTATCTCTGCCTCCTGAGTGTTGAGATTAAAGACATGCATCACCATGCCCAGCTTGGAAAAGTCTTGGGAAGAGCTCTGGACCAAGAATCTGTTACCTGGGTACCAGAAAAAAAAATTGTATTGGTTGAATAAACCCTCACCCCAAAATAAATGAACAGGTGAATATGTAACAGGTAAAGAGTAATGCCACATCCAGTAGCCAAATCTATGATGTTTTAGGAAATAAAGGATAATAGTAATGGGCTTTAACACAGAATAAAATCCCAGTTTATTAATTCATACTGATACCCACACCCACACAGCCCACTTGAAAAAGCAATGACTCAGCAAGTCAAGGTGCCAGCTGCTCAAACCTGACCACCTGAATTTGATCCCAGGACCCCATGTTAAAGTGACAGGAAATATTCTAACTCATGAAAGTTGCCCTCTGACCTCCATGTACACATCATGGTATGCAAATATATAGATACTGTACATAGACACTTCGATGGTTATTCTTGGTTGTCAACTTGACTACATCTGCAATGAACTAAAACCCCCAAAATCCCTGTGAGGGATTTTTGCTTAATTTGAAGTGGAAAGATCAACTTCTAATCCAGATCTATGAGGTAGGAAGACATGCCTTTAATCCAGATCTTTTAACCTAGGAAAACCTAACTCTCATCTGGGCCACACCTTCCACTGGAAGCCTCTGTAAGGACATGGAAGAAGGAAGTTTTTGCTCTTTGCCTGCTTGTCCTCGCCTCGCTGGCAAGTCTGTTCCTTCACCAGCATGCATTAGAGCCTACTCCACTGGGATTCCAGCATGTACTGAAGACCAGCTGAGACATCCAGCCTCATGAACTGAACAATTACTGGATTTTTGGACTTTCTGTTCATAGCCAGCCATTGTTGGATTAGCTGGACCACAGCCTCTAAGTCATTCTAATAAAGCCCTTTTCTATGTATATAGAGAGATTCATTCTGTAAGTTCTGTTACTCAGAGAATTCTGACAGACATATTAACGATAATAAAATGAAAAGTTTTAAAGTAAATGCCTTTGTTAATTTTCTAATGCTGTGATATGACTCCAGGAGAAAAAAAAACTTATTCAAAAAAGCATGTGAAGGAAAAGGAAGGGGGAAATGATATAATCTCAAAAAATAAAAGAAATAATTAAGAAAAAGAAATAAAGCATTTATTTGGGGCTTACAATTATAGGGGGTTAGCATCTATGACCACAGTGGCAGGGGACATGGCAATGGGCAGGCAAGCATGTCATGAGCATTAGCTGAGAGCTCAGTGAGCATCTTGAGAAATAATCACAAGACAGAGAGAGCCAACTGGGAATGGCTTGGGCTTGTGAAGCCTCCAAGCCCACAGGCAGTGACACACCTAACCCAACAAGGCCACACCTCCTAATCCTTCATAAGAAGTTTCACAAACTGGGGATCAAGGGTTCAAATGTATGAGCCTATGGGGGCCATTCTCATTCAGACCACCACATTCCACTCCCTCACCTTCATAGGCTTCTGGCTAAATCATAATGCAAAATGCAATTAGTCCAACTTCAAAAGTCCAAAGGGCTGTAGGATGATCCTTCCGTACGCCATAAATGTAAATGTGTGTTGCTCTCATTGGTTAATAATAAAGCTGCTTGGCCTATGACAAGGCAGGATAAGTTTAGGCGGAACAATCAAACAGAGGACTCAGATGTAGAGGGGCGGAGTCAGGAGACACGAGCAAGCCACCCAAGAAACAAGATGCCAGAGGATGGGTAAAGCCACAGCCTCATGGCAATACATAGGTAAATAGAAATGGGTTAATTTAAATGTAAGAGCAAGTAGTAATAGGCCTGAGTTATCAGCCGAACGTGTTGTAATTAATATAAACTTTTGTGTGTTTATTTGGGACCAGGCAGTTGGGACAGAAAACTCTGCCTCTGTTTACACCAAAGTCCCTTCTGAGACTCAAGGCAATCTCTTAACGGAACCCCCTTGTAAAAGCAAAAAACAAATTACATGCAATGTCGCAGGGTATGCATTACCATTCCAAAATGGAGGAATGGAAGTATAGTGAGGAAATACTGGACAAAAACAAGACCAAAACCCAACACTCCATGTCTGATGTCAAAGGGCTTAGATGGCTCCAGCCTTGTTGACTGCCACACATTTCCCTCTCTCGGGCTGGTTTCATTCCCTACATGCAGCTCCCTGGCAGACATCCCAGGCTCTGGCATCTCCGACATTCTGGGGTCTCCAACACTATCCAGGCTTCACTTTCACAGCTTCACTAAATGGGCTCTCAGGGCCTTCAGGCAGGCACTCCCCTGCCGCACATTGCCTGGCTTCGGTAGCTCTCCTTAGTCACAGAGGAAAATTCCACAGCCCCTTCACTCCCGTATCCGGCCAGGAACTTCAAAGCCAGACCCATGTGGCTGAAGCTGCCTATCTGCCATCTTGGAATGGGACTTGGCCTCCTCCTTGAATTATGTTTGTGTAAGCTTTCCTTTGTTGAAGTTTTTAGGAGCAGAAAATTCCTTAGTCCTTTCATTTGTTACAAGTCAGAGGCTACACTGGGTGGGTCTTGCCTTGAGGGCACCCCTGCCTTTATTCCCTTTCAAATCATGCCTCTCTTTATTTCTTCTAACAAAAGCCTTGGCTCAAACATTTAGTTTCCTAGTGATCTATTTGGGCTTCAACCTGTACTATATATATATTTTTTCTTTCTTTCTTTCTTTCTTTCTTTCTTTCTTTCTTTCTTTCTTTCTTTCTTTCTTTTCTTTCTTTCTCTCTTTCTTTCATTCTTTTTTTCTTTCTTCCTCTCTTTCTTTCTTTCTTTTTTTTAATCTACTTATTCTTTTCATTGTAGACCTGAGTAAGAGTTACTACTAATAACCATGTGACAGAGTCATTATTAGGCTGTCTTGACTTCTTTTAAATCATATTTTTACATTCACTTATTTCATGTTTGAGCACAGGAATGAATACATGTGCCACAGAAGCACACAGTTGGAGGTCAGAGAACTAATATGTTTTTAAACATATATTAGTTATTGAAAATAATTTTTTCTGCTGGGCATTGTGATGCATGCCTCTAATTCCAGCACTCAGGAGGCAGAGGCAGGTAGATCTCTGAGTTCAAGGCCAGCTTGGCCTACAGAATGAGTTCTAGGATAGCCAGGGCTACAGAGAGAGAGAGAGAAAAAAAAAAAGAAATTTTCCTATACAATATATTCTAATCACAGTTTCTCCTTCCCCAGTTTCTCCCAGAGCCTCTCCAACTCCCCATCCTCCCAAACCCATGCCCTCTCTCTCTCTCTCTCTCTCTAGAAAGCAAACAAACAGGTAAACAAATAAACAAACAAACAAAAATGAACCAGAATTTGAGAAGGAAAAAAACAAATGAAACATACACATACACACAAAAAACAATACCCATAAAAACATAAAATCAGAAGATGGGCAGTGGTGGTGGTGGCGGCGCCGCCACCGCGGCACAGCGCACGCCTTTAATCCCAGCACTCAGGAGGCAGAGGCAGGTGGATCTCTGTGAGTTTGAGGCCAGCCTGGTCTACAGAGCGAGATCCAGGACAGCTAAGGCTGTTACACAGAGAAACCATGTCTCAAAAAAAAAAATAAAATAAAAATAAAAATAAAAAACAAAACAAACAACAACAACAAAATCCCATAAAATAGGAAACTATAATATTCAAGCAAAAGACCAATAAGACAAAAAAAAATGCCCAAACAAAGAAATAAGATACAAAAAGTCTATCAAAACACCATTGAATTCATTTTGTGTTGGCCATCTACTGCAGGGCATGGGGCTGACCTTAAACGTGGTGTGTATACCTAGGGAGACTACATTGGGGAAAACTAATTTTTCCTTTCAATCGTATGTCAGTTCGGGACAGTTTTTTGGTTAGGAATGGGAGCTCGTGTCTACTCCCCTGTCTCAGTGCTGGGACTTGACCTTATGCAGGAATATGCATGATGATCAGGCTGTCTTGAAATCTCTTCAACCAAGGACATTAATACTTTTCATTTTCGCTTCACACAAAGGCAAGACAAGGGCAGAAAGCAGCGATAAACTCTGCAAAGCATCACAAGAGTGGTCTCCGGCCTAGCTGGCAATATTATTCCCCTCCGAAACTTTTGAGCTGGGCCTCCACTGTCCACATTGCTCTCAACATTGCTGTCTTCCAAGCTCTGCTTAGATGGCCCACTAAGTCCTGATCACAGAATTCAACTACTTTCCTAGTCCAAAGTCACAAAGTCTCCCACATCCTTCCAAAGAACAGCAAGGCCAGGCCTGTCACAGCAGTGCCCCAGTCCCTGGTACCAACTTCTGTCTTAGGGACTTTGCTATGGCTGTAAGTGATAAGATAAGTTGTCATGCTGGGCACGGTGGCACATGCCTTTATTCTCAACTCTCAGGAAGAAGAGGCAGGTGGATCTCTGAGTCTGAGGCCAGCCTGGTCTACAGAGCAAGTTCCAGGACAGCCAGGGCTACACAGAGAAACCCTGTCTAGAAAAACCAAAATAAAATAAAAAGATAAGTTGTTGTAGTGCTTTGAAAGAAAAAGGCCCCCATAGGCCCATAGGGAGTGGCACTATTAGGAAGTGTGACCTTGTTGGAAGAGGTGTGTCACTAGGGCATGGGTTTGAGGTCTCAGAAGTTCAAGCCTGGCCAGTGTGTCACTCTCTCTTCCTGCTGCTTGTGGATCCTGATG
The DNA here is from genome assembly GCA_902168425.1 of Peromyscus attwateri. Taxonomy (NCBI): domain Eukaryota; kingdom Metazoa; phylum Chordata; class Mammalia; order Rodentia; family Cricetidae; genus Peromyscus; species Peromyscus attwateri. Next base: position 11,397 of record CABHPP010153666.1, read on the forward strand.
TAGAACTCTCAGCTCCTCCTCCAGCACCATGTCTGCCTCACGCTGTCATGCTTCCGGCCATGATGATAATGGACTAAACCTCTGAACTGTAAGCCAGCCCCTGTAGCTAGAGTTTTCCTACCTTGCCCACAGTCAGGACAAATCTTTGTCACCCGCCAGTCCCACAGGCGCTCAGACCCAACCAAGGAAACACAGAGACTTATATTGCTTACAAACTGTATAGCTGTGGCAGGCTTCTTACTGTTCTTATAGCTTAAATTAATCCATTTCCATAAATCTATACCTTGCCATGTGGCTTGTGGTTTACCGGCATCTTCACATGCTGCTTGTCCTGGCTGGCAGTGACTCCTTCTGCCTTCCTGTTCTTTTCTCCTCTCTGTTAGTCCCGCCTATACTTCCTGTCTAGCCACTGGCCAATCAGTGTTTTATTTATTGACCAATCAGAGCAACACATTTGCCATACAGAACATCCCACAGCAAGCCCCAATTAAATGTTTTCCTTTATAAGATTTGCCAAGGTCATGGTATCTCTTCTCATCCATAAAAACCATAAGACAGTTGTCATGACCAAGGAAACTTATAAAAGAAAGAATTTATTTTAGGTTTATAGTTCTAGGGAGCTAGAGTCCCTGACCACTACAGTAAGGAGTGTGAGAGTAGGCAGGCATGGTGCTGGAACATTATCTGAGAACTTACACTCCGATCCATAAGCTAGAAACAGAGAAAGCTAGCTGGGCCTGCATGGACTTTGGAAACCTCAGAGCCCATCTCTAGTGACACACCTCCTCCAGCAAGGCCACACCTCCTAATCCTTCCCAAACAATTTCCACCAACTGGGGGCCAAGTATTTAAATATAGGACCCCTATGGGGGCCATTCTCTTTCAAATGACCACAGTAAGGGAAATGTTCTTCATTAGGGTAAAATGTCCACTTGTAAATAAACACTGAACTCGGAAAACTATTGGTATTGGAGTAAGTATGTCTAAATTCTAGAATCCTAAGCACAGCAGGTGTTTTATGAATATCTAGGAAAGAGGGGTTCAAAGGCTCCCAACCTAAAACAAGCGTAAGAGATGCCTACAGGATTTATCCTGGTTTAATCAGTACATACTGGATAAGTGGATTATCTCGCCTACCTCAAAAATATGTATAAATATTTCATGCTAATAAAAATTAAAGTAATAGACAGGGTGTGGTGGTGCATGCCTTTAATTCTATCACTTATTGGGCAGAGGCAGACAGATCTCCATGAGTTTGAGGCCAGCCTGGTCTACATAGTGAGGCCATCTCAAAAAAAAATTTTTTTTTAATGAAAAAAACATTTAAAGAGACAGAAATGAAAATATTGATTTATTACTATACCCTAATATATTACACATGTATTCATTGTGCTCCATACATGCATACAATTAAAATTATACATGCATAATATATACTTATTCTCACTATGCCCTGTCTCTGCCTGAGTGCTGATATTAAAAGCATGTCCCACCATGCCCAACAAGTAATAATTTTTAAATATCTATTTTGCAAAGCTTTGATGAAAAAGAGGGATATTTATAAATATAATCTGAACCTGATCATTGTAAGATATTTCTAAAAACCAAACTGAGGATATTTCTCCTAATAGTTGGCCTAAATTACTTTAAAATGTCAAGGCCTAATTGGAGCTACTTTATGAAACAAAACCGAGTTACGAGCACAGGACACGTGAAGAAAAGCTAAGAAGCATTCTGTCTAAACCAGAGTAAAGCGAGCTGAAGTGCGGCTCAGCAGTAGAGTGCTCGTCAAGTATGCTCAAGGCCCTGAGTGAAAAATTATGACAGTAAAGAGACAATGATGATTATATGTAGTGTGTGGTCCTGCCCTGCATTCTGAACAAAGAAAAAAAATTAGTTCCCAAGGACATTGTTGGAAATAATGGGTAGAATAAAAACGAGGGTGACATGTGCCATAACAGAAGCCTGGCAAGGGCCTAAGGTGTATGTGCGCCAAGTTTCGGCTCAGAAGCAAAATCCACAGCCTCCAAGGATATGGCATCCTGCCCTCCAGAGTTGTGGAGCCCAAGACCTCTGTTTCCTCCCTCTTTCTTTGAGATCTGATGCCTTCACTGGGAAGGTCTTCTGATCTGGCCTGTCATAGCAGTGCCCCAGTCCCTTGTACCTACTTCTGTCTTCGTTGCTGTTCGATTGCAGTGAAAGGGACCCCAGGACCAAGGCAACTTACAAAAGAGAGCATTTAATTAGGAGCTTGGTTTCAGTTTCGTGACCATCATGACAGAGAGCATGGCAACAGGCAGGCAGGCATGGTGTTGGAGTAGCAGCTGAGTGCTTACATGTGATTCATAAGCACTTGGCCGAGAGAGAGAGAGAGAGAGAGAGAGAGAGAGAGAGAGAGAGAGGGAGGTGAGGGGGTGGGGAACCTGGCCTTGGCTTTTGAAACCTCAAGCTAACCAACCTCCAGTGACACACGTCCTTCAACAAGGCCACACTTCCTAATCCTTCCCAAACAGTTCCACCAGCTGGGGACCGAGTATTCAAATGTGAGCCTATGGGGGTCATTCTCACTCAAACCACAGCCACCACATACACACATAGCACAGACTTCAAAGTCTTTTTTAAGACTCAATCTCTTAACTTCAAGCCCCTTATAAAATTGAAAAAGAACTCACAATGGCACAGAATAAAGGGGAGAATGAGGTCATGGCAAGGGAAGGTTGAAACTCAGCAAAACAAACACCAAACCCTAAAGCTCCCTGTCCAGTATCTGGAACTCTTCATGGCATTATCCCGGCTCTAACTGCTTTGGCTAGCCTTTCTCTTGGGCTGGATCCACTCTATACCTGCACCTTTCCTTGGTGAATATCCCATGTTTTTTTTTTAGCATCTCTAATATCACAGAGATCCACCTGCCTCTGCCTCCTGAGTGCTGGAATTAAAGGCATGCACCATCACTGCCTGGCTAGGTGTTTCTTCTTTTATTTTATAATTGCAGACATCATATCAACTCTCACCCTAATGGCCTCTGTCTCTCTTTTCTTTGCCAAACCTCATCGTTCATATTGCTCTGCTTTGAATTCTTATTATAAACTTCAATAAGCTCAGTGAGGCATAACCGTGAGGCAGCCTGCATGCTGTGTGGTCTTAGATGTTCTTCCAGGAGACAAGTTAGTCCCTGTTTTGGTCACTATTCTGTTGCTGTAAAGAGACACCATGACCAAGGCAACTCTTAAATAAAACATTTAATTAGAGCTTGCTTGCGTATGATTTAGTCCGTTATCATGGCGGGGAGCATGACAGCATGCAGGTTAGACACGGTGCTGGAGAAGTAGCTGAGAGTTCTACATCCAGATCCTCAGGCAGCAGGAAGAGAGAGAGAGAAACTGGGCCCGGCTTGGGCTTTTGGAAATCTCAAAACCCACCCCCAGTGACACACCTCCTCCAACAAGGTCACACCTCCCAATCCTTCTCAAATAGTGCCATTCCCTATGACTAAGCATTCAAACACGTGACCCTATGGGGATCACTTCTTATTCAAACCACCACAGCCCCTTGCCTTTGAATTCGCCTTATCCAAATTAATAGCCCGTGGCCCAAAGTAGCTTGTTTCTTCGGGTTTGTTCATTTGGGCCTTTGTGGCTCTGGTTGTTTTCATCTTGTTGCCAGAATGCAATTGTAAATGGCCTTCAGTGCAACTCCTACGAGGGTCCTTTTTCCACTCTGAAACCTCATGAGTCACTGCCACATTTCTGTTGCCAGTTTGGTCTTCCAGGTTCCCACCAGGACAGCCCATTAAGCTGCACTCACAGCACCATAGGGATTCTCTAGCCTACAGCTCCAAACTCCTCCATATCACTCCCATAATCCAGTTACAAAAACAGTCTAAGAGGGGCTGGAGAGATGGCTTAGTGCTTAAGAGCACTGACTGCTCTTCCAGAGGACCCAGTTCAATTCCCAGCACCCACATGACAGCTCACAACTGCCTGTAACTCCAGTTCCAGGGGATCTAATATCTTCACACCAATGCACATAAAATAAGAATACAGAGTCTCTAGGTTCACTTCCCAGTACCATAGACAACAAAAGAAAAAAACCAATGAATAGATTTAAACACACACACACACACACACACACACACACACACACACACACACCAAGAAAAAAGAAAAAAAAAGAACAGTCTAAAAGTCGCAACAGCCATGCCTCAGTACCAATTTTCATATTGTTACTAATAGTTATGTTTCTCATGGCTGTAACCAAATACCCTACCAAGAATAATTTAAGGGAGTACCAGTTCAAACATTTTGGCTCACAGTTTGAAAGGATCCAGTCCCTCGTGCCAGAGAAGGCCTGGGTCATAGTGGTAGGAGCGTGTGGCTGGGATTGCTCATACTTTGGTGGACTGAGAAAGGGCAATACCAACACTGTCCATGATATTCTTGAACTTTAAATTTAAAAAAGTATATGTAGCGGCTGGAGAGATGGCTCAGTGGTCAAAAGCTCTGGCAGCTCTTCCAGAGGACCCAGATTTGATTCCCAGCACCCACAAGGCAGCTTGCAACCATCTGTAACTCCAGTTCCAGGGGATCTGACACCGTTTTACAGCCTCCATGGGCTCCAGGCACACAGACAGACATACAGGCTAAACACCCCTCCGCTCTTAGAGACAAACTTCCTTCTCCGCACTTTGAACCTTCTCCGCACCAGGGTCTTCTGTATCCTGGCCACAGGGAGCCAACGGAAGTGAGACTGTGAGCACAGGTGTGTCCTCAGCAATGGCCACTGTAGTTGACGCTTAGGAAAGCTCTGTGCTAGGCACAGCCAAGGCTTCCATAAACAGCTCCTCACAGTACATAGTAGGGGAAGGGCTGAGAGATGGCTCCGTGGTTTGAGCACTTGTTGCTCTTACAGAGGACCTAGGTTCAATTCCCAGCACCCATGTGATGGCTTACAACTGTCCATACTCAAGTTCCAGGGAATCCAGTGCCCTCTAATGACCTCCACAGACACTAGACATGCATGTGGTACACAGACATGCAGGCAAGCAAAACATTCGCCCAGTTCAAAAAAAAAAATCTTAAAAAATTAAAGCAAAAGGTGCACTAAACATG
>CABHPP010153667.1:0-16503 GCA_902168425.1 Peromyscus attwateri
TCTCTCTCTCTCTCTCTCTCTCTCTCTCTCTCTCTCTCTCTCTTTGAGACAAGGTTTCTCTGTGTAACAGTCTTGACTGTCCTGGAACTCACAGAGATCAGCCTGCCTCTGTCTCCCAAGTGCTGGGATTAAAGGCGTGCGCCACCACCACCACCACCACCACCACCACCCCACTAGCCCCAGGGTCTTGATGGAAGCCAGATGAGGCTTGCCGAGTCTGCCAGGCAATGTCCACGATGTTCTCGGCTATTCGAGGCAAAGCAATCTTGAACCCAAGTCAGCAGCAGGTCAGCGGCGGCGGGGAGGAAGCCTTGAGGAAATCCCCCAGGGTGTTGACTGAGGACGTGAAAGGAAACTCCACTAAAGCAAGGTGGGTCTGTCTCGATTCTAGCTCCACAGTGAAGCTTGATGGTAATCAAAGATACCGTTCTCCAAACCAGCAGAAAGAAGGAAAAAGTGCCACCAAGACCTACCAAGCTCGAAACTTTAGAGCTGGAAGGGCCATTTCAACCCTGAGATATAAGCAACAAGCCTGAGCGTGCCTCTGTTTCTAGGCATAAAACATCATGGGACAGATGTAAGAGACCAGTAGACTCCCATGGAGCATTTCCTGGCCAGGATTTCGGTGTGGATAGTCCACTCATGCTCCCAGGACAGCACTCAGCCCGGTGCCATCTGGGCTAGGATAGGGGGGCCAGCAGAACTTGGGGAATCTGTGGCTGTAGTCAGGGGGGGACCTACAGGAAGCCACTCCTGCCTTCCCAAGCATAGGCAGCACACGCCCTTAGCACCTTTCCCTACTTTTTCTTATGTGTCACTTCGTGTCCCAACACTGGTCTTATCTGCTCCCATAAACACATCTTTAAGAAAGGACCGAAAGAGGTCTGTGGGCATTTGATAACCAAAGAGGCAGGCTCAAATGGGTACTCGCTGGGTGGAGCTACAGGGCTATTGAGATGAGCTAAGAATGCAGCTCAGTGCTCAGTGGTACAGTACTTACCCAGTGAGCTGCATGCTCTAGTACTGAAGCAGGAGGGGCAGGAAAATACGGGAGAAATAGACAAAGGCCAAAGCCCCTGGCCACACCTGGCTTGTTTCCTCGCTCTTCTCTGCGGCCACCTTTCTTTGGTGACGCTCTGTGGGAGAGAAGGAAAACAGGTCCTGCATAACATCAGGACTTCATCACCTCTTCCTGGAACCCACTCAAGGGTAGGTCCAGGCAGGAGCTGAGGCCCATAGTCTCTCCATCATACAGAGGCATGTAACAACTTCTCTTCTCTGACCTTCAGAAAAAAACTGGTCTTGCTCAATCTGGTCCTCTGGGAAGAAAGGAAGCCCTCTGAGGCCCTCAGACCTCATGGCTGCCCTCAGACTTCATGGCCACCCTCTATCCAGGTACCTACGACTGATCTCTTCAGCCCCTTCCTCGTTTGAAAGGAACCATTGACATGAGTACTGGAGACTTTCCCAGCAAGGGCTCTGGGAAGCTATGCAGAGCTATCCAGGTCAGGGAGGGATGAGACCCTGTGGGAAAAGGACCCCTCATATGCAAGGCTAAGTTTCTTAGAAACAAAAGCCGCTTTGGCTGGTCGGTGACTGTGGGATTGCTCTTGCTGAGTTCCAAAACCAGCCAGGGAGAGGAACAAGGTAAGGAAAGGGTTGAACCATAAACACAAGACAAAGAACAGGCAGTTCCAAGGAGCCAAGAATGCAAATCATTTGCAGGCCTCGGTGAGATGCTCAACCAAGGACCCCGCGCGTGGGAGGCAGGCGGGAGTGCCTGCCACCACTGCAGAGGAGGCTGTAGTGAGTGTAAGCCTGCTTGCTTGTGAGGGTCCCTGCTGAGTCATCCCGTGTATGTACTGATGGATCAGCGGTGAGTCACAGAGCGTGTGTCAGAGTCTGCTGGTGTGTGTGTGTGTGTGTGTGTGTGTGTGTGTGTGTGTGTGTGTGTGTAGGCTCCCGGTGCAAAAGTGTCTAAGGTTTGCCTGTGGGAGAGTGACAGTGTACTGTGAATGAGAGCCAGCGAGCCAGGCAGAGTGGAGCACAGGGTGGGGGCCGTGTTTAAAGGGCACCACACTTCATTCACGCTGTATATCACACACCACATTTCTGAACACAGTCCAGCAGGAGCCATCTGTCCCTTCTTCCTGCTGAACACTTCCCCTCCCCCGCCCCCAACCGTGGAGCAGCCATGCTGAATTCTTCAGGCAGGAGGAGGAGAGGACTCCTGGAATCCTACAATCCAACCCCTGCGTTTTTTTGCAGAAGGGACCTTAGCAAATGCCTAGGAGAGCGAGGTGCAGCTGAAGATGTTCTGAGCATACAGTGGGTCCATTCTCTCCCAGCAGGGACGTGATAACGTCCCTTCTAAAATGCACTCAGATCAGCCCCGTGCAGGAAGGTCCTGTTTTAAAGCTAGAATGGATGAATAACCTAGAAGGCAAAGCTGAGCCAGGCAGCCCTAGACGGCGACTCATCTGACTCCTTTCCCTCCATCTCTGCTCTTCTGAGCTCCATCCAGCTCAGAAGTCTCTCACGGCATCAGCCCGGCCCTTTCGCAGCCCTGACCTGAGTGATTCAGATGTTGCTTCTGAGACATCACAGATGTCTCATCTCACTCACGGGATTGTTGATGTGTCCCTCGGCCACCCGTGTTGGTGGCCATTTCACAGCTCAGTTTCCATGGAAATGAAACCAATAAAATAGAGGGTTGACTTTAGCCGGTCCAGTGGGAGTGGGAGTGGGAGTGGGGGGGGAGGGGGGGGGGGGGGGGGGGTGAATGATGGTAAAGCACCTGAACCTATTAACTCTTAGGATCTGGTTTGAGATCGTGTATGGGTTTCAGTTGCCTGGTCCATTCATTCTCAGATGGCTCAGAGTTGACCCACTCTTCAGAGAGAGTCTTTTGGCATGGCATTGATTATTCTTATTCATATTTACTAAGTAGTTACTACACACACACAGTGCTGCTGAGGCCATTCAATAGTCTCACACCCTTCCCTGCATCCCTGGAGAGCGGAGATTTATTATCTCACTTATCTAGAGACTTCAAAGGCACTTCACCCCAATAACACCTTGTCACTGATGATGGAGGCCGCTGAGATGCTCAGGGCATCAGGGCAAAGGAAAGAGAAGGACAGAACAATGACTGTCAGATCAGGTCTGGAGCTAGGCTCCTTTTTAGTCAGTTCTGTGTTCAATAGAGCTCAGTCAAAAAACATGCTTTAGAGTCAAGCAGGGGTTGCGCACACCTTTGATCCCAGCACTCAGGGGGCAGAGGCAGGCAGATCTCTGTGAGCCTGGGGTCAGCCTGGTCTACAAAGTGAGTTCCGGGGCTGCATAGCTGAGACCCTATCTCAAAAAATCAAAAACAGAAATATGTCCGAGAGAGGGGGTCAGGAAGATGTCTTGTGTAGCTGGCCGACTGACACAGGAGATATTGACGTAGGTAGGAATGGTCCTTTGGGTACAGTATTATTGGGGGATTTATTAAGGCAACTCCACGTAGCTAAAAGGGAGGTTTATTTTGGGGTAACTTACAGCAAGTAAAGGAATTGGTTACAGGGTCCGGGAGAGGTGAAGTGCAGTCCAGCGGTGGTCTCTGGAGAACTCTGCTCGGTCTACCATCCAGCGTCCAGGATCACCAGGATCCAAGGGAGGTGACACATCCAGGTCTTGGGTCTTAAGGGCTCCCTTCTCGGCCCTGCCTCAGGGGCAGGCCACAGGTAGGTGTGACAGTTACCAGAAGCCTCACTGGAGTTAGTACTTCCAGGTTAAAGCTGGAACAGCTACCCACTTACACAGTATATGAACCAAGAGAGTAGAACTAACAAATATTTCCTTGAACATAAAAGATATAGTTACAAAGTTATTTATTTTAGTATTGATGTAATAAGTATCAAAAAAAAAAGCTATAAACTACCTGGAAAAACTCATTGATCAATTAGAGAAATATCATGGTATGCCCACAAATAGAAGACAGTATCTATAAACAGTGACCCCAAAATGGTAATTATTAGCTTAAAAAAAATTTTAAGTGCTAGGTGTGGTGGCGCACACCTTTATTCTCAGCACTCAGGAGGCAGAGGCAAACAGATCTCTGTGAATTCCAGGCTGGGCTGGGCTAGTTCTCTCTAAACAAACAAACAAACAAACTATACACACACACACACACACACACATATATATATATATGTATATATATATGCACACACACACAAAATGATAGGTTTTTGTATTAAGAATTAAGAGAGGTAGCCTGTATTTTAAAATCTGGGAAAATGTGTACATAGAAAAGTATAAAAAAATACGTGAATTTAGTTACATTGCTTATTGAAAAAAGCAGGACTGGACTAGGAAAAAAACAATTTTTTATTCATCTATATTGCCTGACATGAACAATTTTCTACAAATTCAATAAAGTTCAAATGTATTACAAAAATAAAGAGGAAGAAAACAAAAAACAAGCTCATAGACCTGCCTGGCCACCCTCAGCACAGGCACTTGCTCCCATGTGAAATGCCTGTTCTGACATTTGGAGAGTTGGCAGCCGTCACCAGAGAGAACATGGCACATTTGGCCTCTGCTGCAGCATCCGGAACAAAACAAGGATGAGGGCTGTCAGTGCAAAGACAAATACTGATTTGCATAAGCATGTGACATAAAGTTGTTCAGTGAGTGAGATACCCCATTCTAGCAGATGAAGTCAGTTAAAACTAGTGCAAATTTCTGGTCACTCTGCCGTCACTCTGTTACTTATCCAGGATGCTCAAAGTTCCAAGATGCCCAGACCCTGAAGTCACACAGAGTCAGAGAGGGGAGAGAAGACATGGGGGCGAGCTGCATAGGATAAGTGCGTGCCTTCACTAACCCTACCTGAGTCTTACAACTACCTAGCAAGCTAAGAGAAAGAAGCACACACACACACACACCTCACCACCACCACCAACAACAACAACAATAACAACAACAACAAGACAAAACTGAATGAAACCAGGCAAGCTTTGGTAAACTAGCTAAAGCCCAGAAGATAAGCAGCCAGGGCTCTCAGCAGCCTGAGTGGCAGCCATGTCACGGTCTCCTTACACACTTGGCCATGAAGCTGGCTGCTGCAGCCCTGCCTGGGTGCATGATCTAATCCTTGAGACTCTGAAGCTCTGGGAAGTGGGGACTAAGACTGAAAAGAACTGGGTTAAATTAGGACCCTTCATTGCAATGACCAAACCCTGAATCAAACCAGCAAAGAGAAAAATGATTTATTTGGCTCTCGAAACTAAAATGTCCAGGAGTAGATAGGTTCTGGCTTAGTGAGATCAAGGCTAAACTAATGTCAGCCAAGACTCTGCCCCATCCTCTGTCTTGACTTCCCATCTCTGGCAGGATCATTGAGCAGGTCAGCAAAACACCCCAGAAATTTCATGTTACATGGTTCCTTGTAACTAGTAAGTCTGGTGAAAAGAAAATAATACATTTTTCATTTCTTTCCTTTTTTTTCCCTACTATTTTCTCCTCTCCAGTGTTGAGGTGACTGGCATGTGTACCACACATGGTTTATACAGAACTGGGGATCAAACCCAGGTCTCTGGGCAAGCTGGGCTAGCAGTCTACCAACTGAGCTACACCTTCAGCCCAGGAAAACACTTTTTCCAAAAGCATCAACCTTGTGTTGAGTCTCAGGGGCCCAGCTCAGATCATGTGCCTATTTCTGAATTACCCTGGTGATCTCTGTGGTCAGATTGGGCCAGTCCCTTCCAGATCACATGCTACATTAGTCAGTCTTCTGTATCTCTACAAACCACCTGAGGTGATTACCTAATAAGGAAGAAGGATCCATTCTGGCCCCATTTTGAGGTTCCATTCCAAGATTAGCATCTGGGAGCAGGTGCCAGAAGGTGAGGAGAAGATGTGGTAGTGGACACCATGGCTCCTAACTATCAGTTAGTTAATGAGCAGAGGGAACTAAATGGACTGAGGCCCCAAAATACTCTTCAGTGGCATCCTCCCTACCCAAGTAACCTAAGGGCTCCTAGTGGGCCCACCTCTCAAAGGTTCCACTTGAGGACCAAACCTACACATGGGACTTGAGGGACACACCACATTCAAATGTTAGAACATGAGCTAGAAATGGGGGTAGGGGGTGGTCATCTCTTCCAAACTTGGGGGCAAAGTACCAAAAGAAGAAGGGAAGGTTGCTGAGGAGATGACAGACTCCTATTACAACACCATAGAGAGACCCAAAGACCTACCAACTGACTGAACACTATGAGAAACGGATCCTGTCACTGTCACTGTGTGGCAAGCAGGAGTCCCTTGGGAAATTGCACCACAATGACAGAAGTTCTGAAGAGTTCTAGGAACCTTTTCTCCCATTGCTAAAGGCAAGGGCCCAAGGGAGATGTGCAAGAGCACTCTGAGAATTCTGTCATTGAACACTGGGAACCATCTATCCCTGATTCCTGCATAAGCTATGAGGAGTACCAGTTGCCAAAAGTGCTGTCTGGTGACAGCAGGGCCTTGATGGACAGTTGGAGAAGAATTTTGTTTTTGTTTGTTTGTTTTTTTGGTGTTTTGAAGACAGGGTCTTTTTATGTAGCCCTGGCTGTTCTGGAACTCACTCTGTATACCAGGCTGGCCTCAAACTCACAGACATCTGCCTATCTCTGCCTCCTGAGTGTTGAGATTAAAGACATGCATCACCATGCCCAGCTTGGAAAAGTCTTGGGAAGAGCTCTGGACCAAGAATCTGTTACCTGGGTACCAGAAAAAAAAATTGTATTGGTTGAATAAACCCTCACCCCAAAATAAATGAACAGGTGAATATGTAACAGGTAAAGAGTAATGCCACATCCAGTAGCCAAATCTATGATGTTTTAGGAAATAAAGGATAATAGTAATGGGCTTTAACACAGAATAAAATTCCAGTTTATTAATTCATACTGATACCCACACCCACACAGCCCACTTGAAAAAGCAATGACTCAGCAAGTCAAGGTGCCAGCTGCTCAAACCTGACCACCTGAATTTGATCCCAGGACCCCATGTTAAAGTGACAGGAAATATTCTAACTCATGAAAGTTGCCCTCTGACCTCCATGTACACATCATGGTATGCAAATATATAGATACTGTACATAGACACTTCGATGGTTATTCTTGGTTGTCAACTTGACTACATCTGCAATGAACTAAAACCCCCAAAATCCCTGTGAGGGATTTTTGCTTAATTTGAAGTGGAAAGATCAACTTCTAATCCAGATCTATGAGGTAGGAAGACATGCCTTTAATCCAGATCTTTTAACCTAGGAAAACCTAACTCTCATCTGGGCCACACCTTCCACTGGAAGCCTCTGTAAGGACATGGAAGAAGGAAGTTTTTGCTCTTTGCCTGCTTGTCCTCGCCTCGCTGGCAAGTCTGTTCCTTCACCAGCATGCATTAGAGCCTACTCCACTGGGATTCCAGCATGTACTGAAGACCAGCTGAGACATCCAGCCTCATGGACTGAACAATTACTGGATTTTTGGACTTTCTGTTCATAGCCAGCCATTGTTGGATTAGCTGGACCACAGCCTCTAAGTCATTCTAATAAAGCCCTTTTCTATGTATATAGAGAGATTCATTCTGTAAGTTCTGTTACTCAGAGAATTCTGACAGACATATTAACGATAATAAAATGAAAAGTTTTAAAGTAAATGCCTTTGTTAATTTTCTAATGCTGTGATATGACTCCAGGAGAAAAAAAAAACTTATTCAAAAAAGCATGTGAAGGAAAAGGAAGGGGGAAATGATATAATCTCAAAAAATAAAAGAAATAATTAAGAAAAAGAAATAAAGCATTTATTTGGGGCTTACAATTATAGGGGGTTAGCATCTATGACCACAGTGGCAGGGGACATGGCAATGGGCAGGCAAGCATGTCATGAGCATTGGCTGAGAGCTCAGTGAGCATCTTGAGAAATAATCACAAGACAGACAGAGCCAACTGGGAATGGCTTGGGCTTGTGAAGCCTCCAAGCCCACAGGCAGTGACACACCTAACCCAACAAGGCCACACCTCCTAATCCTTCATAAGAAGTTTCACAAACTGGGGATCAAGGGTTCAAATGTATGAGCCTATGGGGGCCATTCTCATTCAAACCACCACATTCCACTCCCTCACCTTCATAGGCTTCTGGCTAAATCATAATGCAAAATGCAATTAGTCCAACTTCAAAAGTCCAAAGTGCTGTAGGATGATCCTTCTGTACGCCATAAATGTAAATGTGTGTTGCTCTCATTGGTTAATAATAAAGCTGCTTGGCCTATGACAAGGCAGGATAAGTTTAGGCAGAACAATCAAACAGAGGACTCAGATGTAGAGGGGCGGAGTCAGGAGACACGAGCAAGCCACCCAAGAAACAAGATGCCAGAGGATGGGTAAAGCCACAGCCTCATGGCAATACATAGGTAAATAGAAATGGGTTAATTTAAATGTAAGAGCAAGTAGTAATAGGCCTGAGTTATCAGCCGAACGTGTTGTAATTAATATAAACTTTTGTGTGTTTATTTGGGACCAGGCAGTTGGGACAGAAAACTCTGCCTCTGTTTACACCAAAGTCCCTTCTGAGACTCAAGGCAATCTCTTAACGGAACCCCCTTGTAAAAGCAAAAAACAAATTACATGCAATGTCGCAGGGTATGCATTACCATTCCAAAATGGAGGAATGGAAGCATAGTGAGGAAATACTGGACAAAAACAAGACCAAAACCCAACACTCCATGTCTGATGTCAAAGGGCTTAGATGGCTCCAGCCTTGTTGACTGCCACACATTTCCCTCTCTCGGGCTGGTTTCATTCCCTACATGCAGCTCCCTGGCAGACATCCCAGGCTCTGGCATCTCCGACATTCTGGGGTCTCCAACACTATCCAGGCTTCACTTTCACAGCTTCACTAAATGGGCTCTCAGGGCCTTCAGGCAGGCACTCCCCTGCCGCACATTGCCTGGCTTCAGTAGCTCTCCTTAGTCACAGAGGAAAATTCCACAGCCCCTTCACTCCCGTATCCAGCCAGGAACTTCAAAGCCAGACCCATGTGGCTGAAGCTGCCTATCTGCCATCTTGGAATGGGACTTGGCCTCCTCCTTGAATTATGTTTGTGTAAGCTTTCCTTTGTTGAAGTTTTTAGGAGCAGAAAATTCCTTAGTCCTTTCATTTGTTACAAGTCAGAGGCTACACTGGGTGGGTCTTGCCTTGAGGGCACCCCTGCCTTTATTCCCTTTCAAATCATGCCTCTCTTTATTTCTTCTAACAAAAGCCTTGGCTCAAACATTTAGTTTCCTAGTGATCTATTTGGGCTTCAACCTGTACTATATATATATTTTTTCTTTCTTTCTTTCTTTCTTTCTTTCTTTCTTTCTTTCTTTCTTTCTTTCTTTCTTTTCTTTCTTTCTCTCTTTCTTTCATTCTTTTTTTCTTTCTTCCTCTCTTTCTTTCTTTCTTTTTTTTAATCTACTTATTCTTTTCATTGTAGACCTGAGTAAGAGTTACTACTAATAACCATGTGACAGAGTCATTATTAGGCTGTCTTGACTTCTTTTAAATCATATTTTTACATTCACTTATTTCATGTTTGAGCACAGGAATGAATACATGTGCCACAGAAGCACACAGTTGGAGGTCAGAGAACTAATATGTTTTTAAACATATATTAGTTATTGAAAATAATTTTTTCTGCTGGGCATTGTGATGCATGCCTCTAATTCCAGCACTCAGGAGGCAGAGGAAGGTAGATCTCTGAGTTCAAGGCCAGCTTGGCCTACAGAATGAGTTCTAGGATAGCCAGGGCTACAGAGAGAGAGAGAGAGAAAAAAAAAAAAAGAAATTTTCCTATACAATATATTCTAATCACAGTTTCTCCTTCCCCAGTTTCTCCCAGAGCCTCTCCAACTCCCCATCCTCCCAAACCCATGCTCTCTCTCTCTCTCTCTCTCTCTCTCTCTCTCTCTCTCTCAAGCAAACAAACAGGTAAACAAATAAACAAACAAACAAAAATGAACCAGAATTTGAGAAGGAAAAAAACAAATGAAACATACACATACATACAAAAAACAATACCCATAAAAACATAAAATCAGAAGATGGGCAGTGGTGGTGGTGGCGGCGGCAGCCGCCACCGAGGCACAGCGCACGCCTTTAATCCCAGCACTCAGGAGGCAGAGGCAGGTGGATCTCTGTGAGTTTGAGGTCAGCCTGGTCTACAGAGCGAGATCCAGGACAGCTAAGGCTGTTACACAGAGAAACCCTGTCTCAAAAAAATAAATAAATAAAAATAAAAAACAAAACAAACAACAACAACAAAATCCCATAAAATAGGAAACTATAATATTCAAGCAAAAGACCAATAAGACAAAAAAAAATGCCCAAACAAAGAAATAAGATACAAAAAGTCTATCAAAACACCATTGAATTCATTTTGTGTTGGCCATCTACTGCGGGGCATGGGGCTGACCTTAAACGTGGTGTGTATACCTAGGGAGACTACATTGGGGAAAACTAATTTTTCCTTTCAATCGTATGTCAGTTCGGGACAGTTTTTTGGTTAGGAATGGGAGCTTGTGTCTACTCCCCTGTCTCAGTGCTGGGACTTAACCTTATGCAGGAATATGCATGATGATCAGGCTGTCTTGAAATCTCTTCAACCAAGGACATTAATACTTTTCATTTTCGCTTCACACAAAGGCAAGACAAGGGCAGAAAGCAGCGATAAACTCTGCAAAGCATCACAAGAGTGGTCTCCGGCCTAGCTGGCAATATTATTCCCCTCCGAAACTTTTGAGCTGGGCCTCCACTGTCCACATTGCTCTCAACATTGCTGTCTTCCAAGCTCTGCTTAGATGGCCCACTAAGTCCTGATCACAGAATTCAACTACTTTCCTAGTCCAAAGTCACAAAGTCTCCCACATCCTTCCAAAGAACAGCAAGGCCAGGCCTGTCACAGCAGTGCCCCAGTCCCTGGTACCAACTTCTGTCTTAGGGACTTTGCTATGGCTGTAAGTGATAAGATAAGTTGTCATGCTGGGCACGGTGGCACATGCCTTTATTCTCAACTCTCAGGAAGAAGAGGCAGGTGGATCTCTGAGTCTGAGGCCAGCCTGGTCTACAGAGCAACTTCCAGGACAGCCTGGGCTACACAGAGAAACCCTGTCTAGAAAAACCAAAATAAAATAAAAAGATAAGTTGTTGTAGTGCTTTGAAAGAAAAAGGCCCCCATAGGCCCGTAGGGAGTGGCACTATTAGGAAGTGTGGCCTTGTTGGAAGAGGTGTGTCACTAGGGCATGGGTTTGAGGTCTCAGAAGTTCAAGCCTGGCCAGTGTGTCACTCTCTCTTCCTGCTGCTTGTGGATCCTGATGTAGAACTCTCAGCTCCTCCTCCAGCACCATGTCTGCCTCACGCTGTCATGCTTCCGGCCATGATGATAATGGACTAAACCTCTGAACTGTAAGCCAGCCCCTGTAGCTAGAGTTTTCCTACCTTGCCCACAGTCAGGACAAATCTTTGTCACCTGCCAGTCCCACAGGCGCTCAGACCCAACCAAGTAAACACAGAGACTTCTATTGCTTACAAACTGTATGGCCGTGGCAGGCTTCTTGCTAACTGTTCTTATATCTTAAATTAATCCATTTCCATAAATCTATACCTTGCCATGTGGCTTGTGGTTTACCGGCATCTTCACATGCTGCTTGTCCTGGCTGGCAGTGACTCCTTCTGCCTTCCTGTTCTTTTCTCCTCTCTGTTAGTCCCGCCTATACTTCCTGTCTAGCCACTGGCCAATCAGTGTTTTATTTATTGACCAATCAGAGCAACACATTTGCCATACAGAACATCCCACAGCAAGCCCCAATTAAATGTTTTCCTTTATAAGATTTGCCAAGGTCATGGTATCTCTTCTCATCCATAAAAACCATAAGACAGTTGTCATGACCAAGGAAACTTATAAAAGAAAGAATTTATTTTAGGTTTATAGTTCTAGGGAGCTAGAGTCCCTGACCACTACAGTAAGGAGTGTGAGAGTAGGCAGGCATGGTGCTGGAACATTATCTGAGAACTTACACTCCGATCCATAAGCTAGAAACAGAGAAAGCTAGCTGGGCCTGCATGGACTTTGGAAACCTCAGAGCCCATCTCTAGTGACACACCTCCAGCAAGGCCACACCTCCTAATCCTTCCCAAACAATTTCCACCAACTGGGGGCCAAGTATTTAAATATAGGACCCCTATGGGGGCCATTCTCTTTCAAATGACCACAGTAAGGGAAATGTTCTTCATTAGGGTAAAATGTCCACTTGTAAATAAACACTGAACTCGGAAAACTATTGGTATTGGAGTAAGTATGTCTAAATTCTAGAATCCTAAGCACAGCAAGTGTTTTATGAATATCTAGGAAAGAGGGGTTCAAAGGCTCCCAACCTAAAACAAGCGTAAGAGATGCCTACAGGATTTATCCTGGTTTAATCAGTACATACTGGATAAGTGGATTATCTCG
The DNA here is from genome assembly GCA_902168425.1 of Peromyscus attwateri. Classification (NCBI taxonomy): domain Eukaryota; kingdom Metazoa; phylum Chordata; class Mammalia; order Rodentia; family Cricetidae; genus Peromyscus; species Peromyscus attwateri. The sequence goes on from CABHPP010153667.1 coordinate 12,522, forward strand.
CCTACCTCAAAAATATGTATAAGTATTTCATGCTAATAAAAATTAAAGTAATAGGCAGGGTGTGGTGGTGCATGCCTTTAATTCTATCACTTACTGGGCAGAGGCAGACAGATCTCCATGAGTTTGAGGCCAGCCTGGTCTACATAGTGAGGCCATCTCAAAAAAAAAAATTTTTTTTAATGAAAAAAACATTTAAGGAGACAGAAATGAAAAATATGATTTCATCACTATACCCTATATATTACACATGTATTCATTGTGCTCCATACATGCATACAATTAAAATTATACATGCATAATATATACTTATTCTCACTATGCCCTGCCTCTGCCTGAGTGCTGATATTAAAAGCATGTCCCACCATGCCCAACAAGTAATAATTTTTAAATATCTATTTTGCAAAGCTTTGATGAAAAAGAGGGATATTTATAAATATAATCTGAACCTGATCATTGTAAGATATTTCTAAAAACCAAACTGAGGATATTTCTCCTAATAGTTGGCCTAAATTACTTTAAAATGTCAAGGCCTAATTGGAGCTACTTTATGAAACAAAACCGAGTTACGAGCACAGGACACGTGAAGAAAAGCTAAGAAGCATTCTGTCTAAACCAGAGTAAAGCGAGCTGAAGTGCGGCTCAGCAGTAGAGTGCTCGTCAAGTATGCTCAAGGCCCTGAGTGAAAAATTATGACAGTAAAGAGACAATGATGATTATATGTAGTGTGTGGTCCTGCCCTGCATTCTGAACAAAGAAAAAAAATTAGTTCCCAAGGACATTGTTGGAAATAATGGGTAGAATAAAAACGAGGGTGACATGTGCCATAACAGAAGCCTGGCAAGGGCCTAAGGTGTATGTGCGCCAAGTTTCGGCTCAGAAGCAAAATCCACAGCCTCCAAGGATATGGCATCCTGCCCTCCAGAGTTGTGGAGCCCAAGACCTCTGTTTCCTCCCTCTTTCTTTGAGATCTGATGCCTTCACTGGGAAGGTCTTCTGATCTGGCCTGTCACAGCAGTGCCCCAGTCCCTTGTACCTACTTCTGTCTTCGTTGCTGTTCGATTGCAGTGAAAGGGACCCCAGGACCAAGGCAACTTACAAAAGAGAGCATTTAATTAGGAGCTTGGTTTCAGTTTCGTGACCATCATGACAGAGAGCATGGCAACAGGCAGGCAGGCATGGTGTTGGAGTAGCAGCTGAGTGCTTACATGTGATTCATAAGCACTTGGCCGAGAGAGAGAGAGAGAGAGAGAGAGAGAGAGAGAGAGAGAGAGGGAGGTGAGGGGGTGGGGAACCTGGCCTTGGCTTTTGAAACCTCAAGCTAACCAACCTCCAGTGACACACGTCCTTCAACAAGGCCACACTTCCTAATCCTTCCCAAACAGTTCCACCAGCTGGGGACCGAGTATTCAAATGTGAGCCTATGGGGGTCATTCTCACTCAAACCACAGCCACCACATACACACATAGCACAGACTTCAAAGTCTTTTTTAAGACTCAATCTCTTAACTTCAAGCCCCTTATAAAATTGAAAAAGAACTCACAATGGCACAGAATAAAGGGGAGAATGAGGTCATGGCAAGGGAAGGTTGAAACTCAGCAAAACAAACACCAAACCCTAAAGCTCCCTGTCCAGTATCTGGAACTCTTCATGGCATTATCCCGGCTCTAACTGCTTTGGCTAGCCTTTCTCTTGGGCTGGATCCACTCTATACCTGCACCTTTCCTTGGTGAATATCCCATGTTTTTTTTTAGCATCTCTAATATCACAGAGATCCACCTGCCTCTGCCTCCTGAGTGCTGGAATTAAAGGCATGCACCATCACTGCCTGGCTAGGTGTTTCTTCTTTTATTTTATAATTGCAGACATCATATCAACTCTCACCCTAATGGCCTCTGTCTCTCTTTTCTTTGCCAAACCTCATCGTTCATATTGCTCTGCTTTGAATTCTTATTATAAACTTCAATAAGCTCAGTGAGGCATAACCGTGAGGCAGCCTGCATGCTGTGTGGTCTTAGATGTTCTTCCAGGAGACAAGTTAGTCCCTGTTTTGGTCACTATTCTGTTGCTGTAAAGAGACACCATGACCAAGGCAACTCTTAAATAAAACATTTAATTAGAGCTTGCTTGCGTATGATTTAGTCCGTTATCATGGCGGGGAGCATGACAGCATGCAGGTTAGACACGGTGCTGGAGAAGTAGCTGAGAGTTCTACATCCAGATCCTCAGGCAGCAGGAAGAGAGAGAGAGAAACTGGGCCCGGCTTGGGCTTTTGGAAATCTCAAAACCCACCCCCAGTGACACACCTCCTCCAACAAGGTCACACCTCCCAATCCTTCTCAAATAGTGCCATTCCCTATGACTAAGCATTCAAACACGTGACCCTATGGGGATCACTTCTTATTCAAACCACCACAGCCCCTTGCCTTTGAATTCGCCTTATCCAAATTAATAGCCCGTGGCCCAAAGTAGCTTGTTTCTTCGGGTTTGTTCATTTGGGCCTTTGTGGCTCTGGTTGTTTTCATCTTGTTGCCAGAATGCAATTGTAAATGGCCTTCAGTGCAACTCCTACCAGGGTCCTTTTTCCACTCTGAAACCTCATGAGTCACTGCCACATTTCTGTTGCCAGTTTGGTCTTCCAGGTTCCCACCAGGACAGCCCATTAAGCTGCACTCACAGCACCATAGGGATTCTCTAGCCTACAGCTCCAAACTCCTCCATATCACTCCCATAATCCAGTTACAAAAACAGTCTAAGAGGGGCTGGAGAGATGGCTTAGTGCTTAAGAGCACTGACTGCTCTTCCAGAGGACCCAGGTTCAATTCCCAGCACCCACATGACAGCTCACAACTGCCTGTAACTCCAGTTCCAGGGGATCTAATATCTTCACACCAATGCACATAAAATAAGAATACAGAGTCTCTAGGTTCACTTCCCAGTACCATAGACAACAAAAGAAAAAAACCAATGAATAGATTTAAACACACACACACACACACACACACACACACACACACACACACACCAAGAAAAAAGAAAAAAAAAGAACAGTCTAAAAGTCGCAACAGCCATGCCTCAGTACCAATTTTCATATTGTTACTAATAGTTATGTTTCTCATGGCTGTAACCAAATACCCTACCAAGAATAATTTAAGGGAGTACCAGTTCAAACATTTTGGCTCACAGTTTGAAAGGATCCAGTCCCTCGTGCCAGAGAAGGCCTGAGTCATAGTGGTAGGAGCGTGTGGCTGGGATTGCTCATACTTTGGTGGACTGAGAAAGGGCAATACCAACACTGTCCATGATATTCTTGAACTTTAAATTTAAAAAAGTATATGTAGCGGCTGGAGAGATGGCTCAGTGGTCAAAAGCTCTGGCAGCTCTTCCAGAGGACCCAGATTTGATTCCCAGCACCCACAAGGCAGCTTGCAACCATCTGTAACTCCAGTTCCAGGGGATCTGACACCGTTTTACAGCCTCCATGGGCTCCAGGCACACAGACAGACATACAGGCTAAACACCCCTCCGCTCTTAGAGACAAACTTCCTTCTCCGCACTTTGAACCTTCTCCGCACCAGGGTCTTCTGTATCCTGGCCACAGGGAGCCAACGGAAGTGAGACTGTGAGCACAGGTGTGTCCTCAGCAATGGCCACTGTAGTTGACGCTTAGGAAAGCTCTGTGCTAGGCACAGCCAAGGCTTCCATAAACAGCTCCTCACAGTACATAGTAGGGGAAGGGCTGAGAGATGGCTCCGTGGTTTGAGCACTTGTTGCTCTTACAGAGGACCTAGGTTCAATTCCCAGCACCCATGTGATGGCTTACAACTGTCCATACTCAAGTTCCAGGGAATCCAGTGCCCTCTAATGACCTCCACAGACACTAGACATGCATGTGGTACACAGACATGCAGGCAAGCAAAACATTCGCCCAGTTCAAAAAAAAAAAAATCTTAAAAAATTAAAGCAAAAGGTGCACTAAACATG
>CABHPP010153670.1:0-22561 GCA_902168425.1 Peromyscus attwateri
CCCTGGGGGAACACTATTGCTTCTCTTCTCAGCACTTCTTAGTTGCTCGTAGTTCTTTGTCTAGGGTTGAAGCCTTGTGCGCTTTTCCAGTCCACATTGTCATGCCCATTGTTGTCATAGTTCAGCTCATTTTGGGCAGTCATATTAGTGAGACTTTATGGATGTAGCTTCTGACATTTCTGAGAGACACAGTCTCAAAATAAACTCAGTTATTCTCTGGCACTGACAATCTTTCAGGCCCCTTGTGCAATACCTTAGCAGAGTAGATTAGACCAGACCAAACCAGAACAGATCAGAAAGTGGTCATTGTGCTAAGTATCAACTAATCGAAAAAGCTTGAGAATAGAACAGATCAGCTTTTGAAACAAATAAACAAATCAGACAACAAAGATCACATCAGAGATTTCCAGAGGAAGCCTCCTTTGCTTGAACCCTTGAACAAAAGCAAATATAAAACTAGAATCCATTTTTCATTCTTTTTCTGCTCTGAAGCCCTATGTTGCCTAGAAAGCAAACAGCCCTTCACAGAGCTCATATAAAGATGCTTTAGTTGAGGTGTTGCATGTAATCAAAAAGGAAAGCTAATTCTATCTTCAAGCACTATCCTTTGTAAAATTGTCATTTAGCAGGTTTGTTATGAGATGTTCAAGTCCACTGCAGGTCTCCATGGCAAGTCTGGATAGAGTATGTCAGTGTCTGACATTTTGTGCCTAGGCTGAGGTCTCTGAGTATGAGGACAGGAGATGGAAACTGATCAGCTAGGGTAGCAATTCCAAAACAACTGTTCTGAGAATGTCCTTTCTGGAGACCAAGAATTCCAGAAGAGAGTTCCAATTTCTGGTTCCTTTCTATCTCTGATCCTTGACTGGAAGTTATCTGGGAAGACTTGACTGAAACTGGCAGAAGACATCTAGTTAACCAGCTGAACTGACTCTCATCCCCTCCTATCCCCATTTCTACCGTATGTCCTTCTAAAAGCACTCAGACTAGAATCTCAGTGCTACCTCATCCTTGGGAATCCACTCCACTATACACTCTACTGGCTCCTAAATTCCCACATATGAATCTGCTACAGTAGCCAACTATCGAAAGTTTGGAGCCCATCATCTGTTTCCTTAGTAACACTAGAAATATAAACACGATCTTTGGCATTCCTTGGAATTTAAATTATCTTATACAAAGAAAAAGGAATCTGAGCATTGTTCCAAGTTCCCTCTCTGTTCCTGAGTGGAGATCCAGCATTATAAGCTATCCAAACGGAAGTGAGAAGAGGAATAATTATCCCCTTCATGAGATAATATACTTTTCCAGAAGCCTTGTATCAAACCAGTTGCTTGCAGAGCTCCCCTCAGGCAGCGCTGTGGAGCTTCTGCAGTCTGTTGGCTCGTCTGAGTTTGGACTTAAAAAAGCTGAAAATTTCCTTTTACTTTTCTTTACTCCTCTTTTGGATACTGACCAAAGGCTAGGTGTACTTTTCTTGGCACTGGGCTTTTTCAACTCTTTCTTCAAAGTTACCCTCTCCCTTTGCCCCACGGCTTTTCATCATCCTCTATTTCAAACTGTGTGGCCTTATCTATTCCTCTTCTGCATTTCCCTTCTTCATCTGTCAAGAATTACTTGACTGAGCTGTTGGTTTCTTATAAATCTCTAATAAAATTATCCTTGAGCTTCCTTTAGTGTCAGTTTCAAAATTATTTTATTTACAAAACCAAGAACCCCCAAATGGAACCTCAGTTTCCCAAGTAACAAATCCATAATGAACTTCTCTCTAATATTCATCCTCTGTGGTCCATGAATTTCTTTGTGAGGCAAGAACTGGGAAGTCCTTAGAAATTTGTGTGACCATGGCCTCCTGGCACCCTGATTTAAAAGATGCTTTGGTTGTCCATTCTGTCCTGTTGAGGAACTGAATTGTTCAACTTTTATTTTATTTATTTATTTTTTGGTTTTTTTCGAGACAGGGTTTCTCTGTGTAGTTTTGGTACCTTTCCTGTATCGCTCTGTAGACTAGGCTGGCCTCGAACTCACAGAGATCCACCTGGCTCTGCTTCTCAAGTGCTGGGATTAAAGGCGTGTGCCACCACCGCCCGGCTTTTAAAATGTGTAGCCCAGGCTGGCCTCAAACTCGTGATCCTCCTGCCTCCACCTCTTTCAGCAAATCCTACAGAAGTGCACCACCACCACTGGTGCTCAACTTTTTCTAAGTCCTGTGAAGAGTTATTCCTTCTACTTGGGGTTTCTCTGCATTTTGGAGAAGACAGAAAAGACTTTAGAGAAGCAGACAAAGGAACAACTCTTGCGATTTTGAAATGTGTTTTATACAGTTTATTTATAAGTATATTTTCTTAATCACTTCAGAGTATGCATTTTTTAAACAAGTGATGGTAGAGAATTTGGACATCCACACAGACAAATGCAGATATATATTTTAAAACCTGTGGGGACTACACGTGCAAATTGAGGTTGCAGACAGGAACTCTCGTAAAGGTTCAGTTTGACAGATGTGTTTTATAGAGAATGTGTTCCATGATCCAAAGACCACATTACCCCAGCTAAAATTGAGTTGCTGTGGTAGTTCGATGGGGCTGTATTTCTTTAAGGAAGAAGAATCACTATTCTAATATATCTTCAGTGGGTATGCTGTGGCATATCAATCACTTAAAAAAAATCAGACTAGGCTGTCCTGCATTTGTGAAACTGACACTAATCAATTGTTAATGCCAAATACTAGGGTAAACTATTTCCTTTGTATAGTTTTGCTTTCCTCTTCCATAATTTTAAGATGTGCATACATTCTTCTACAAAAGAAGCCAATAGCTTTGTTAATTTGCTGAAGTAGACCAGAGGGATCTATGACATTTGTGAGAAAAACTTACAAGAAACCTCACCATACCAACTTACCCTTAAGAGAGGTGTTCTCTCTCCTGGTAGTGTCAGAACTGCCCCAGGACTTATTAAAAGTTTAGATTAGTGGTTCAATGGGGAAAATGCAAAATCAGTCTCTGGGGGGCATCTACGAAACCAAATACTAATCAATTTTGTGCAGACTAGGCTTGAAATAGTGATCAATCTAGTGGGGTAATTTTGGACAGATTAGGCTTGAGAATCAGTGATGATTTGCTGGAAATACTCTATGAGTTCCTGGTCATCTACAAAAATAATGTTAAGTATGACTTGTGGGATAGCTGCCCGGGCTATGTGGTCTCTAGTCTGATTGTTTGAGAACTGCTTTCTGGGTTATTAATACTGTTGATTATGACACTGAGACTCTCCTTGTCTACCAGACCTTTCCTCCAACAGAGTGAGATGTTCATAAAACCATCATTTACAAATGTTTATTTATAAAGTGACCCCCTGTCTCAAGGAGAAAATGGGTGACATAATTCGAAGTTTGATCTCAACATCATCTTGCCTTGTTCTCTAATACAGAATCTAAAGGAGGAACAAAGACAAATCTCTGTCTCTATGAGACAGCGAAGCAAAAACATAAAACTGAATTTAAAATGGCAAAAAAAAAAAAAAATACCCTCCAGTACCCAGAGCCCCTGGTGTCTTCATGGCCCTGTCAAAGGAAGTGCTCTTGAAAAGCCTTCTCTTGTTCTGCCTGGGTGGGGACATTGCATCATCATCTCCAGAAACTCATTTGGGCAGAGGCAGGAATCTGTACTTGGGATGGGCGTGCTTGGTGCACGAATGGTAACCACTGTGAGTATAAATAGAGCTGGAAGAATAACCTTTTTGTGAACTGCTGTGTGGTAATCATCAGGAAGCCAGGAAGCTGCTATGGCTTCAATGGTTCTTTTATAACATTACATGCTACTCCCCCAGCTGCCCTTCACACACAGGCAAGGCTTACTTAAGTTACATTTTTAATGCAAATCATCATAATGGCTTGATAATTATTTCCATTGGCATTCGCAAAGCCATTCAGTAAAAGAACAGCCAAGGCAAAACCTTCTCTAATCTTCCCGTCTTTCATACCCTCTGGTTTGAGGTGGAATCACACAAGAAAGCCCCAAAGCCAGAGGGTTTTTGAAGTTTCTTCTTAATGAGCCCAAGTCTCCCTCCTTGTTACTCTACAAAGTGAACTCAGCCCAAACTAAACAAAACAGCAAGAGCAGAATGTTTTGGGTGGCTTGGAAGGAGAGGAGGCAGTGACAAGTGACCCCTTCCTCCCTGGCTTCGCTTTCAGAGTGGTTAGTCAGCCTTTTAACAAGTTGTTGTTATTGAGAAAAACAGAATAAACATTTATTGAACACCGTGATAGGGTACCTATTCTAAAGATGTTTTGTCGGAGAGAGTCTTTTTAAAAAATATGCATCTACTTTTTAAAAACTCTCCTTACAGGGTTAGATTTTATTTTATACTTGGAGAATTTCATACACTACATTTTGATCATATTCTTTTCCATCCCGCTTCCAGATGCTTCCCTATTTCCTTCCTACCCACCCAACTCCAGGTTCTTTCTCTCTCTTAAAACAAACAAAAACCAACAAAAACAAAAAAAAGAAGTAAAAACATGGAGTCTGGTTTGTCAGCTAACTACTCCAGAGCATCGGGGCCTTTCCTGGATAGTGGCAGGTATATCCAGTGTCGTTCCATTTGCAATTAGCTCTCAGCTGGGGTGCGACTGTGTGTCCATTTCCCCTCCTTCTGCTGGGATTTTGTCTAGCCTGAGCTTGTGCAGGTCTTCAGCGTGCTGTGGCAGCCTCTGTGTGTTCATATGTTTATCAGTCCTGTTGCCTCTGAAAAATGCTATTTCTTTAAAGTCATCTATCACCTCTGGCTCTTATCCCCCTTTTATTGAAAATAGAATTTTTTCCCTCACATATTATATTCTGATTAAGTTTCCCATCCCTCTATTTTTCCCAGTTCCTCCCTATCTCCCTCTCAACTGGATCCACCTCTCTTTCATTAGAAAACAAAGAAACAAAGAAAACAGACAAAAACCCAGGTTTCTGAGAGATGAAAATAAAATTTAAAAATTCAGATAAAATAAAAACTCACATATTGGAAAAGAACAAAACAAACAGAAGGGGAAGAGCCCAAGGAAAGGCACAAAAGCCAGACAGAGATGCAGAGACCCGCTCGTTCACACATTCCAGAATCCCATAAAAGCACTGAAGAAGAAGCTATAATATATACCCACAGGACCTGTAGGGTAAAAAGAAAGAGAAAAATATATAAATAAAATAAAATAAAAATAAAAAATAAGATAAAATTAAAAAAAATGTCCTGACACAACATTATGAGACAAGGAACCTCTAAAGATGTCGTTAAGTTTGTTTTCTGTTGGCCATCTACTGCTGGGCGTGCAGTCTACCCTTAAGTTTATTTATCCAGTGAGACTCCCCTAGAGAAAACTAAATTTTCATTTGCAAGTGGTTATCCACTTCTAGTTCTTAAAATCTCCCAGCCCTCCTCTTCCACATATACCCCTAAGCCTTGGGAGGATGGGTGCAATAAAGAAGACATCCCATTTAGTGCTGAGTGTCCCAGAGTCTCTCACTCTTTACCCATTGTCCAGTTGTGGGACTTTGTATTAATTCCCATCTACTGCAAGAAGAAGCTTCTCTGCTGAGGGCTGAGTGATACACTTACCTAAGCATACAGCAATATGTCATTAGGAGTCATTTTATCGCTGTGTTCATTAAGTAGAATCATAGTCGGAGGAGATTTTTTTAACTGTTTCCAAGTAAGAAGTATTCAGTTTATGTGTCTGAAACATAGATATCCTCCTGCCTCCTTATCTTACACCCTGTTATAAATAGAGTCAGACAAACTCAGAACTGAGAAAGCCAAGTCCTGGCTGCTTGGTGTTGGGGTGCATGTGAAGATGCTAAGGACAGTGACTAATAACCACCTCAATTTACTCTTAAGAACTTGGGATTGATTTTTTTTTTCTCCAAAACCAAAGGATGTTAACTCTGCAATATACTTCTATGAAATTTTCTGATCTATTAAAAAATTTTGTGATCCAAAGAATGGACTCTCTCTCTGCATAGAGACATACCTTTGTCTCCTCCTTTAAGATTAATCCCGGGTTGGGTTACCTCACTCAAGATGATATTTTTTAGTTCTATCCATTTGCCTGCAAATTTCATGCTGTCATTGTTTTTCTCTATTGAGTAGTACTCCATTGTGTATATGTACCACATTTTCTTAATCCATTCTTCAGTTGACAGGCATCTAGGTTGTTTCCAGGTTCTGGCTATTATGAATAGTGCTGCTATGAACATAGTTGAGCATGTATCTTTGTGGTATGATTGAGCATTCCTTGGGTATATGCCCAAGAGTGGTATGGCTGGGTCTTGAGGTAGATCAATTCCCAATTTTCTGAGAAATTGCCATACTGATTTCCACAGTGGTTATACAAGTTTGCATTCCCACCAACAGTGAGGTAACCCAAACCCAGAAGGACAGACATGGTATGTACTCACTCATAAGTGGATACTAGATATAAGGCAAAGAACAATCAGACTACAACCCACAGAACCAGGGAGGCTACAGAACCAGGGGACCCTAGGATGACTGTGGCTTATAATAAGTTTTGGTTTTGCTCAATTACTGGGCAAGCCTCAATGAAACATTTCACTGTTAGGATAAGAATTTATACTGTATCAAGCTGATAATAGAAAAATAAATAAATAAATAAAAATGAAAAAAAAAAGATTAATCCAGGTGGGCCATTCAATCACCTGGCCAAGAGACTACCTCTCAAGGATACTGATTCATGTTAAACCATGCTGAGGAGATGGGACAAACCCTTCCCATAACCCAAGCCCTCTGTGTTGTTGAGTCACCACTGTGTACTGGGTTAAGCCCGTCTGTTTTTCTCAGGCCTTACTTAGAAAAACATAACTCTATCTTCTCCCCTTCCTGTACTGTTGCAGTTACTCAAAGCCTGGGTATGCTTTTCCAGACACTCTGGGCTTTCTCACTCTTTCATTTGTAAAGTTATCCACCATCTTTCTCTATGTGGCTAATTCCAAACAGCATGGCTCCCTGTCTTCCTCTTTCCCACCTTTCTCTGGGCAGCTGCACAGATTTCTAGCTTGTCTACCCTGGGTTTTTCTTTTAAACTCTAATAAAATTGTTCTTGAGCTTTTTGTTTTCTCTTAGTCCATTCTTAAATTCTTTTATTAAGGAAACTAAGAACACTGAGAGAGAATTCCAATTTCCCTGTTAATAAAAGGAAATCTGGTATTTGTGTGTGCTTGAGCCCTCATAACTTGCCTGTTAGACTGATGGAGCATGTATCTGGTCTTTGTTCTACCCTGATTCCTTAGATTCACCAGTCAAGTCTACTTAAGAAGCTGGTTTCTGAGCATAAATTTTAAGACAAGACATCAATGGTAGGAAGAACAATCAGCCCTCTCAGAAATGATAAGTTCAATGATTTTTTTTTGTCCTTGTCTAAATAGACAATAAGTTTCATAACAGTGTAATTTAAATCTCTGTGTCTGTCTCTGTGTCTGTCTGTCTGTCTCTCTCTCTGTCTGCGTGCATGTATGTATACATGCACGTATGCATGTATGTATGTATGTGTGTATGTATGTATGTATGTATGTATGTATGTATGTATATTCCTCCATAGGCTTCAATAGATTGAGCTGTTTTCTAGTATTATCCCATAGGAAATTTCAGGTTTGGGGATACTGAAGTCGACTGTCCTTTTGGGTAAGAGACTCATTACAAGAGTTATTAACCTCTAGACAGACAAGCAGTCAGCATGCAGGTGGCTCTGATGCGAGTCAGAACGGGATTCACTTCCTTCAGGTCTCGGAGGTAGGAGGATGCTTATTGTGGTCAGGCTGTTTCTGATTCCAGTGGGACAGCAAGAAGGCAGGAGTCTTACATTGCCAGGAGGAATGTGCAGCTCCAAAGGTGCAGGGACAAAGAAGAGGAAAGACACAGAGGTGTAGCAGTTCTAGAGATGGAGAGCTATGTCACCATGCCTGTCCTAGAGTCTGGCAATCTGAGTCTGTCAACTTCCTGGGGGAAGGAAGGATGGTGTCTACTATTCTCCTGCAACCCTGGCACCGCACCAGTCTGTTAGGGAGTTACAGACTCATGGACAGACTCTGCAGAGGGCTCTCTCTATCTACCTCCATCAGAACTGTGGGAAAGAGGCAGTAGCAGGTGGGTATGACCCCAACAGCAGTCTGGTCTGGATTCTAACGCCCCAAATAAGTTTTATCTTGCCACCAGCACAGCAGAGTGACTATTTTATTTTGTTTTTGTTTTAAACTTGGGGTCCATAGATCTTAAATATAATTTCAGTGTCTATGAAGAGAGGGAGAAAAATAGGGGGGAGACCATTCTCTCTAGATTTTAACTGAAATTGAACATTTCCTTTATTTTCTTTAAAAATATAGACAGCAAACTATACATTAACAGGTTTCTGGAAACAATTGGACCACAGATAGTTATACACACCTTAGAACATTATTAAGCACCTCCAGACTTCAGAAATGGCTGGGGAGATGCCCCATTCAATAAAGTGCTAGTGTGCAATTTTGAATTGGCCCATACACACCTTGTACTCTTAGAGCTGGGAGCTGGGGCATAATGGACAGGGGAATCCCTGGAGCTCCCTGACCAGCCAGCTTAGCAGAACTGGTTATATCAGGTTCACTGAAAGGCCTTGTCTCAAGAAAAATCAATGCTTGAAGAAAACTTCCTACACTGATCTCTGATTGCCACAGGCAATGCTTCCAGGCCCTCATGCATATGTGGATCTGTGCACAAACATATGCAAATATTATTTAGTCAGTTATAATATAGAAATTTAAAATGTCTTATTCAATAAATTAATAAATATGTATAATTACGTTATTTTAATCTATCACATTTTAGGGTGGATTGTTTGTTTTCTGTGGTGCTAGGCAGCAAATCCAGGACCTTGGGCATGCTTGGCCAGTTTTCTACTACTGGTCTACATCATTCATCTAGGTTTAAGGATTTCTGTGACTATCTGTCAGTATAATGGCTTCCTTTGTAAATCTTGTGTACTTTATCCTATGCATTTCAGACCCTTGTTCTGAACTGCGACCTTTGACTTTGCCTGGGATGTGATTCCCCAGAAAATAATAAAGGTAATAATTAATAGATCTGACCTGCAGTAATGTCAAAGCAAGTAAGCAAACAAGCAAACAGACAAACAAACAAAAAAGCTCTAGGCCATGGAAATCTTAACAAATACGAAAAATGGATGAGGAGAAATCCAAAGGGACCAATTTAAGTCATGGGTCTTTTGTTTCCTCCACTCGTATTGTGTCACTTCCAGCCTGCCCTGGATGTCAGGGTGACAGGAACACCCAGTTACAGTGAATTTGGAAAAATAAGCAACAGCCAAATGGCTATTGTCACTTTGGTGTTTAATTGTATTGCAATTATTCAGGAACAGAAGCAATGTTTGGTAACACTGCAACATGGTAAAATCCAGCCCCATTCTGTCACAAATGTATCTGTCTTTTGTCCATTCACTAAGTTCAAGTGAAACTCTAGACTCAGAGGACTGCAGTGGTATACTGAACTGAATCATTAGTGTTGATGAAACAAATGCATAAACAACAGAAAAATCTAATAATTGAGGTAGCCCTACCTTTCCCTAGAAGACTATTTAGATTATTGAGCAATACTGCAGCCATTTGCTTAGGTCTTCAGATAACTTTAAGGAACTCTGTGCTGGAGCTCTTTAATTTTGCATGCATCACACTTCACAACAGAGTGGATAACTGCAGACAAAATAAAGTGCTGATGAGAAATAGAACAGAATTTGCTATTAAGTCCACTAGTATGGAGAAGTGCGAGGTACCAGGAAGGCGATCCAATGTCTCATCCTAAAACTATATGACAACATGAATCCATCCCTGATCAGTTCATCTGGAATGCAGGCCTGCTGTGGCTGAGGCTGAGGCTGAGGCTGGCAACATGTCAAGAAAAGGCAAAAATAAAGGTTTAATGTCAAGCCACTCAATGTTTAAAGTCATTCACTAATTTTCAGTTCTTTTAAATATTTGTAGAAATGGGAATATGCTTAAAGAGACCTCTAGATCATACAACATACCACCATAAAAAGTGTAAAATAGTTATTTTCAGCACTTTCATGGCTCCTGTCCATATATTATTATCCAAAATAATACTTTCCTCTTCTCTGAAGGCATGAATATCTTGACACTAAAAAGAAGGTCGTATGGTCATATTAAATTCATGAAAATATGAGGAGAAGGGGGACAGAGGATGGGAGAATTGAAAGGCAACTGAGGGGTTGGGTGCTAAGGATCACTTACTTTGAGAATGCCCAGCAGTGTTTCCGAGAAGACACAGCATGTCAGTTTGGAGAATTTGACATGGCTGATAAAACACAGATCATTTTAACATAGTGTGAATGAAGAAACAACATCCTAGGGAATTATTGAACTGACCTAGAACTTGTAAGCATGCACAGGTGAGGTTGTTTTGGCTGAAAATGATGAACTATGCAAGGTAAAGTATAGCTCCACCAACCTGGTCCTAGGTTAAAATACTGGACTTGGACAAAATTCATTCTGTTCTAAAGTGGTTAACTTCTTGATAGAGTAGTTGCTTTCACCCTTTCCGCATGTAGTTTGAGTTGATGCAACTGAACTGAACTGTGAGTCATTTCTGTGATCTCTTGATTTAGGCTATAGTTTCTCCCTTTGTTTCAGTCGTTTTCACAGTGCCTGCTGGTCTCCAGATCACGGAAACTCACCTGGACTGACTGAAGAATAAAAGAAAACAAAGAATATGTTCATTCCAATTTCTGCTTAATATAATCTTAACTCGGATTCACTATTATTTTTAAAGCAAGAAAGCACTGTTAATAAACACAGGCACACACAGGGAAAGCCATTTTTCTGTGTATTGACTGTCATAAGATCTCTCCTCCAGCTGTCTTCCATTGTGGTCATGACACTCTTTCAACTTTCCTTCCTCCATCAAGGAATCAGCCTTCCTTGGTCCCACACCTTGTGCCTGTTGTTAATTCTTTTTCCACTTTGTATAGCTGTATTTACCCCCAAATCATACTCTTGATGGTGTTAGAAGACTCTTCCTTCTCATACCCAGCTGTGTTCTCTGATTGATGTACAAGTCCCTTGCCAAGGAAATGACTCAAATTAACTTTTAGTTACACTTCAAAGTTGCTTTAAAGATGATGAAGTTCATTGCAATACAATTTTTTTAAGTGGTTTGTCTATGAGGGTGATTGACACATAGGCAGGGGAATGGCTCTCTTTGTTCTTTTATGTACACTTCACTCACTCTTCTTTTCTGGGCTAACCTGGGTGGATGCATAAACTCAGGTTATCTGCCCTCTATCCTCAGCTAGGTGTGGCCTTGGAGGCTACAGAGTGTCTCAGATATCTTCCATTGGGAGGATACAGCATGAATAATGGTGGGTTCCATTCTTTTATGGAGCAAGGGTTTTCTTGATCCCCAAATAGCCTCTGCTTGTCTTCAAATTGATTTTTTCCCTACATTTCAGATCTAAGGGATCTCAAAATTTCTGTTATTTTACATGTCTGGATGCTTCATCCTTCCATTGTTTCATCTGATCATACTCACATACAATAAATAGTCAGTTTATTACACTTGGGCTACATAAGCAATGCTGAACCCTTCAAACTGTGTTGTCCTTCATCCTTCTTGCCAAGAGTAGTGCACTTACCCAATCAGCATTCTCTCTCTCTCTCTCTCTCTCTCTCTCTCTCTCTCTCTCTCTCTCTCCCTCTCCCTCTCTCTCTCTCACTGTATGAGTGTTGTACTACTTTGTTTTAATTTTTGTAACTTTTTCACAAGCTAGAGTAATCCATTTTTATAGGTATAGAGTTGTGAATTTAAGTCTCATGCTTGTGTCTCTGTCTGTCTCTGTCTCTGTCTCTCTGTCTCTCTCTCTGTCTCTCTCTCTGTCTCTGTCTCTCTCTCTGTCTCTGTCTCTCTCTCTCTCTCTCTCTCTCTCTCACACACACACACACACACTGAATCTAGAGCCACCAACTGGACACAATTGACCAGGCCTTGAAAAAAATCCAGGGATTTTCTTATGTCTATTTCCCAAGACCCAGACTAGATTTACATGTCTGCATCACCACTCTTGGATTTTTCCAGGTGTGAGGTTCTGAATTCTGGTCCTCACACTTGCGCAGCAAGCAGTTTATTAAAATAGCCATTTCTCAGCCCCCGGTGCTTCTTTCTTAGCATGTGGTTTTTAGGTGAGTTAACTTTCTGGAAGAGATGTGAGGAATCAATTCCCAATCTTAGATTGTGTTCTGAAAGGTAGAGGGTACTATCTGTCCTCACAGACAATTAATGAGGAAATGTCACTGATTCCCTTGGAAGATGTAAAGGGCACAGATATTAAAGGAGTAATTACAAAGTAAACATAACTACCATACCCAATGTGAAATTTCTTGTTTAATTGTATTTAATAGAATAAAAAAGGCCTATGTGGAGAGATCTATTCTTTACATTAAGACCAAAATCATTTAACGCTTTAAAAATGTTGATTGTGGGTTGGGGAAATTACTTTGAGACAAACTGTACTCCTTCCTGGGTACAGAATTTTTCTAAGGAACATTATTTGAAACCTCCATATTTCATAGGCTATTTATCTATAGGACATACCCTCAAACATGAAGTGTCTGTAAGCATGCTTTTTCCATGATTGCATTTATTCTTACTCAGTATTTTTAGAATCATGTATAGAATACTGGAATTCATTAGCAGTGAGGACTCTGAGAAATCTTTCCCACTGTCTCAATTAAGATAAAAAATATTGTTTGGGGGCTGGAGAGACAGCTCAGGGGTTAAGCATACTGGCTGCCCTTCCAGAAGATCAGAGTTCAATTCCCAGTGCCCAACGACAGCTCGAAAATGACCATAACTCCAGCCCCAAGAGATTAGACACCCTCCTCTGGCCTCTGTAGGTGTCAAGCATGTACATGGTGCACAGACATACATGCACACAAAACATTCATACACATAAAATAAAAAATTAAAAAATACTGTTTTAATCAGGATTTTTAGAAGGGAGATTGCTCACTTCCCCACAGTAATTGACCCTGAAATCGAACAAGTTGAAACTCAGTCAGTTTCTCAGGGCGGTTTGCAGGGTTTTGCTATGGTTTTGATCTCAGGGTAAATGAACCACAATTGTTCTCTATTCTTGTTTAGCATAATTTTTTCAGCTTTGCTTTGTTTTATTTCCTTTATTCCTAAGTATCGCATTACTCAGTTTCCCTTGGCGTTTTTCTTTTCCAAGATGCCTAGTCCCAATTCTGTGAATCATTCCTTACGGATTAAATCCTTAGGCTTGATTGTGTTTGTGATGCCTGCATTTCAACTCTGTGACTCTCCTATCTTGCCACTTCAGGGAGAAGACACTGAGAGTGATTAAGGTGTCCTTTTTCAGCACAAGTTTACTGACGTTGCTGTAGCGGGGCATCCTTCAGGGATATAGTAAGGTGTCAAATGCACAGATCCACACTATTTACTTGTGCTGTTCATTCTATACAACTAGGTTGCAACTAGTTTCCTAAAACTTTATTAAACTTCTTGCTCTTTAATTTTTCGTGTTCCTGTGTGTTTTTCCAGTGAGTTTGGACCTGCCATCTGTCTGACCTTGAAAAAGCTAATGAAATGTTTCTGGCAAAGAACGGAAAAGGGATCTCATGGGAAAGTGAATCCTCACATGAGTGTCAGCTGGATTTTGGATAGTGATAAAATTCAGATCATTTGGATAAACTCTGGATGAACAGATAATGTTTTGCAAGAGCGCTTGAACTAACTCTGACCCCCCAAGCATGCATGGTTCATCTATCATTGAGTATCCGTGAGGCGAATGCATCTATCTATCCTAATTTCATAGAATATCTTGTTGCATCAAATTCAAACAGTTGTAGTTTTGACTGTAGACTTCAAAGTCCTAACCAATCTTGTAGTATGGCGAGAGCAAACTGCACTCTGGAAAGCTGTTCAGTGAATTGGATCCTGTTTCAAAGCCATCTTTTCAACTGTTGTATTGCCCATCTCAGAGTTTGCTATTTTCCTGGTCCTTAGCAAAGGCTTGAGATCATTCTGTGGGAAATACCTAAGGCATTAGTTGACTTTGAAGTCAGAGCAACTGAGGGAGGATAGCACATTCTCATACTATTCACAGCATCTTCCTCAGGTCTTCGAGATGAGTAGGTCAGTGGGATTCAAAACCTAGGAAACATTTCAAATGAGACAAGAGCTGTACAAATATAGCTTTCAGGATTGTCAGAGGTGCTCAGGGTGCTCTCTGAGGAAGCATAACAAACCTGAAAGATCTTGGACTTATATATTCTGCCCAACATAAGTAACTTTAATCAGGGCTCCATAATTGTTTCCTCTGTCCCATTACAAGGTCAGGTGTTTGTTTATGTCACACTGTAATATTAGGAGTACCACTATATTATTTATTTATTTTGAAATAGATTCCCTAGGAAGAATATTAGAGTATATGAAATGCTTGTCAGAAAATTACTTCACACACACACACACACACACACACACACACACACACACACAATCACACACTCACACGCATGTGTATGTGTAATACTAGTGGTAGAGGAACCAAGCCCATGTCATTTGTGATAAACTAATATATAATGATAAGAGACATCTGTGAAAACACTTGTCTTCTCTCTTGGTGACTATCAATTTCTGTCATTAATACCATGTTACGCCGTTTACATTTATAATTAGAAGACATTCCATAATTTAGACATGAGTAAATCTAAATGTATTTTGTTCATATGCCCAGATCACTTTCCCTGGGCATTTAGCTCAGACAGTAAATTCATCTTCTGTTTGAGAATCTGATGGGTGAAGCTGTTCCCCTTCAGTTTTGAATGATGAAATAGTGGCCCACAGTCTGCAGGACCAGACACTAGATGGATATAGAGATCTTCCTCCTGCCAGCTCATCTCATATCCCTGACTGCACTGGCTAGCTCACTTCTTTCACACCCCTCTCCAGCTCTTCCCTCATCAATTGACCTTTTTTACTGTTTGATTCTCCTAATCTCTTCTTGTTGCCTTTTGGATTCTGAAGAGTTACTTCTTTTTATACCTTTTTATCCCCCTCGCGCAATCATTCTATTGACTAATTTTTTTTTTCCTAATACAATATAAACATTGATAGTACCTCAAATTTTCTACAAAGTGATCAAGGAAGTAATTTTCAAACTTTACTATCAATTAAAAGTCGCCTGTGGCGATTATTAAAAAATACAGTGCATTCAGTCTTCATGGCTTTTATTTGTTTATTTTTTCAGTTTTCAAATGATGTTATAAGAAATGACCACAAACTTAGTGGCTAAAATCAACATGTCATGGTTTGAATCTGAACTGGCCCAGTAAGTTTATGTTTTGAATGCTCAACTCTCAGCTTGTGGCCGTGTTTTGAAGGCTGAGCAATTTTTAGGATACGGGGGTCTATCTATCTAGTAGGTCACTCTGGGTGGGCCTTTGAAAGCGAGATCCATCTCTGTTTCTGGCCTACTTTTCTCTTATTCCTGGTCTTCTGCCATGTCGGTAGCTTTGGTCACATGTTCACACAGCCCTGAACTCTGTCATGCCTTCCTTGCAATGTCTTCTCCCTGACAGAAAGTAAACATTTACTCCTGTAGGTTTCTTCTGTCAAGTACTGTGGCATAGCAATCCAAAAAAGTGACCAGTACAGAAAGTTAGACCCAAGAATTAGATTCATTGTTATTCAACCTTGATCTTTCACTCTTATGCCTTTAGAACTGGTTTATTGAAAGAGTTTGGAGATAACAGCTACCCCCTAAAATATTGTAAGCTCTGCTTAATGGATTATTCTGGTGGTAATGTGGAAAGCCAGAGTGCAGATGGAAATAAAAAAAAGTCTTTATCCATGAGGGGATAAAGACTCTGCTGAGAACTAAGCCAAATGCCCCTCATATCACACCCAGGCAAAAAATCTGATGGGATTCAGCTTGTGTCCTGAAAATAGTAGTAAGGCTGAATGAAAAATCATGGATCAGTATTGTCTTAGTTAGGGTTACTATTGCTGTGATGAAACACCGTGACTAAAGCAACTTCAGGAGGACAGGGTTTATCTGGCTTACAGTCAAACAAAACAGGAACTTGGAGGCCCGAGCTAATGAAGAGGTCATGGAGGAGTGCTGCTTACTGGCTTGCTCCCCATACCTTGCTCAACCTGTTTTCTTATAGAGCCCAGGACCACCAGCCCAGGGACAGTACCACCCACAATGGGCTAAGTGCTCCTTCATTAATCACTAATTAAGAAAATGTCCCATAGTTGGATCTTATGGAGGCATTTTCTCAATTAACGTTCCCTCCTTTCAAATAACCCTAACTTGTGTCAAGCTGATATAAAACTAGACAGCACAAACATATTTAGAAAAGGAAATTGTAAGACAGCATAATATCCTCATTGTGGCATGATTATTATTCTTTATTTTCAGTCAGATTTACAGTAAAGATTCAGAGCAACAAAAAGGATGAAAAAGAGGTGGGGAAAGATGAAGTTTGGGAAGGAAAGGAAGATGGATACAGTTTTAGATTTTAGACAAAGAAAGTATCAATACAGTGATTTATTAATTGTAATTATTATTATAATTAATTTTGTCCAGGGTCTCATCATGTAACCCTGGATGGCCTAGATTCTCTATATAAACCAGGCTTGCCTTGAACTCGCAGAGGTCTACCTTCTTTTGCCTCCAGAGTACTAGGACAAAAAAGCATAAGTCACCACATCCAGCCATAATTGCACCTTTCACAGGGATGATAGAAAAAAATCCCTTGATGGCCATGCCCTGTCCATGAAAGGCTCAAGTATATAAACATATAAAGTTATTTGAATACTTCTGTAAAGTTTTCTGAGCCTTCAGGTGTAGGTGTTGTGTTGTAGATGTATCAGTTGGAGTTGGACAATCCACAGTTATTTATTCTCTGCATTTTGACCAGCTGTACATTTCTATGATGGTCTCTGTCTGCTGCATAAAGAAGCTACATTGATGAGGGATCAGAGCTACACTTACCTGTGGGTATGGGATTTGTTTTTTATAATGTTGTTAGAAATATAACTGGTTTAGGAAAGTGGCAGTCATAGATTCTTCTCTAGGGCCTGTGGTCAGACCAGCTACAGGTAGTGGGCTACAATTACAGTATCAGATATAACTATTCTTGCTGTTAAGCAAGTATTGCATTCAATTAGATGGTTGTTGAGCAAGATATACAGAAAAGGCAGTAATGGCACTTCCTAAGTCTTAGTGAGCTTCCCTCCAGGATGCAATGTTTTAATCCAGAGGAAATTACTATATAAGTTATTCACAATCTCTGAAGTCAAATACTGTTATTTTTTTATTGGTTAAATTTGTTCTTTGAATCTTCCAAGGAAGGTGAATAGAATATAGTGTTCTGAAGGGATTGAGTTTCTTCAGTGGACTAACACTCATCAATCACAGTCTCAGACAGACACCAAGCTTCTGAGTAGTTGGCCAACACAAATTAGACTTGTAATTTTTGTTGCTGTTCTTTTGTTTTGTTTGTTTGCTGGCTTCAAAAAGAGAAATAACATGAAGTTGGGTGAGTGGGTGGAATCTGGGAGGAATTGTGGGAGGGGGAAAGAATATAATAAAAATATATTCTATGACATACTCAAAATAAATAAAAACATTACAAAATTAAATAAAAAATTGTTTTTGAGAATTTTATACATGTATATGGGAGGATCATATGAGGTGGAGGATGGAAGGACAGGGTAGAGGAGGGAATATGGAGAGGGATAACTAACACTAAAGGCCTTTGAATTAGCATATGGAAGCCTACTACTGTAGAAGTAGTTTAAATGGAGTTACAATATAATGAGGGAGACAGCACCCCAACTAGGCATCATATGCTACCAAATAAAACCACCAGTACAGAACGGGTTATATCCTTCAGAGTCATTAGGCAAAGGGTTTCATAGACACTCCCTAAACACTAGAGGGTATCGGCAGAGCTATTAGTCATTGCAAAGCTTGATGGTATGACCCTTTCACTGAAGATACCACAAACTTATGTCACAAATGTAGACAAATCAAGCTGTTACTCAGCTAGAAGCTTCATCCCTAGCGACTAGCATTCATAGTGCTCAAAGTTGTTGGACATGCTGCCAGAGGAGAAAAGCAATCATTAGTTTTATCCAGCTGTAAGCCCTTCCAGCTACCATATACAATAGGGACCTGCCTGAAAGATAGGCCCACTGGTGCAAGAGTGGCATGCATAGTATAGGATTTACCAATCATTTTTGATTAGATTGAATACCCACTCTATGAGAAAGAATGCTGGGGATGTCTTTCTGTATGCTGTGAATGTGTGTTGCTCTGATTTGGTTGATAAATAAAATGCTGATTGGCCAGTAGTGAGGCAGGAAGTATAGTATAGGTAAGATAAGCAGAGAGGAGAATTGTGGGAACAGGAAGGCTGAGTCAGGACACTCCCAGCCGCTGCCATGAGAAGCGAGATGTAAAAAGATACCGGTAAGCCATGAGCCATGTGGCAAAGTATAGATTTATAGAAACGGGTTAATTTAAGAGATAAGATCTAGCTAGTGAGAAGCCTGAGCCAATAGGCCATACAGTTTTAATTAATATAAGCCTCTGTGTGTTTACCTGGGTCCAATCAGCTGCAGGACTGGCAGGTGAGAGAGATTTGTCCTGACCATGGGCCAGGTGGTACACAGGAAAACGTCATCTACAAAGGAATACATACCTAACTGTTGGAGCCCATTTTCAGATTCCTGGTTGCTTTACCCAGCAGGTCTGCATAGAGAGGATGATTGGACCATGGGCCTGAGTGCAGGTGTCTAAGATGGTCTGCACTTGGTTGTGCTGGGGGGAGGACTTTTGCTCCAACCCTTGGCATTTCTATAAATGCTTTAGGGCAGAGACAGTCAGGGCTCATTGGAATAGGTTCCAGGCCCTCTTGAGACTATCCTGTATTTCTATCTGTTTATCTCCACATTATAAATCCTTCTATCTAATATTTTCTGCTACTCTCACTCAAGAAAACTCTGGGGAACTGTGGGATGGTGCATAAACACCCTGCACTTAACATTGCTAAAGTGACTAAGAACCTGACACTAGATGTGTTATAGCTCTAGGGGGAAACCACTACTATTAGTCTACTAAAAGAACATAGCAATAAAATGAATTCTAATGGCACATTGCCATTCCCATAGATTAGTGCGTCACTCAATCAGATAAATTTCTTTTTGAAATAGATGGTAATTAACACATAGACACACAACTAGACAATGTGCAGAGAGTGAGATACTTTGGAGAACTCAATCACAAATGGGATGCCTTTATTATACCCTTCCCCTCAAGGTCCAGGGATTCATGCAAGAAAAGAGACAGAAAGATTGTAAAAATCCAGAGGTGGTAGATGATGATTTGAAGGAATGATATTTTCTAGATAAAACAGGGCTGATGCACATATGAAATTACAGAGACTATGAGAGAATGCACAAGACTTGCACAGGGTCAAGTCAGACAAAATCCTAGAATGGGGAGATGGGGAATTAAGCAGGTCTTAGTTAGGGTTTTTGTTGCTAGGACAAAACACCATGACCTTTAAAAGCAACTGGGGGATGAAAGAGTTTATTTTAGCTTGCAGTTCTGTATCACAGTCCATCAGTGAAGAAAGTCAGGAACTCAAGGCAGAAACCTGGAGACAGAAACTGATGCAGAGGCCATGGAGGAGAGATGCTTACTAACTTGCTTTCCACGGCTTGTTGTGCCTGCATTCTGATTGTAAACATATTTAACTGCCTTGTAGATGTTTATGTCTACAATATAACTGCTTAAATTTGAATGTGCAACGCACATCTTTCTGAGTTTTAAATCACAATTGTTAGGACTATGGGCAGGGAAAAGATGCCCACCCACATCAACACCAAAGGCAGATGGAAGAACTGGCCTATGGTCATAAGAGTAGAAGAGCTGTCCCTAACCCCCACCAGCTACAACATTTGGGAGAGCAGGCCCTGAATCTAAACTGAGCAGCACAATATAGCCAACCCTGTTAGTGCAGGTGTGGGTGAGCCAGCCCCAAATTTGTGAGCATGGGAGAGCTGTCCTTATGACTAATCTGACATGCGGCAACATGGTCAGAAGAGAGATGCTGTCCTTTCCCCCACCCCCACTCCCTGCCCATCAATGCCTGAGACAGGTGGGGAGCTAGCCCTAGGGTCATAAGAGTGGGAGAGCTGTCCCTGCCCCTTACCAGCTGCAGCATTTGGTAGAGTGACTCCTGTACATCACCTGGGCAACGTGATAGAGCTAGCCCTGATGATGTAGATGTGGGAGAGTGGACCCGAAGGGTATGAAAGCAGAACTGGCCCCACCCCTTGCTCATGGCTGTAAGAGGTAAATTAGCTGGGACAATGATGGAGAGCTCACTCTGGTGGTGACAACAGGGGAGAACAGGGGGGTAGACCAACCCTGCAGCTGCCCAGACTCACAACCAGGGTTATGACTTGGCCTGCCTCAACATCCACCCCATCTATGATCTGCTGGAGCATGTGAAGGAACCTGACCCACAGACTCAAAGATATAGAATCTCCACAACACAGGGCAACAACAGGATATCCAAGAAGAGTCCTAGTGAGGACCCAGAATCAACAGTGTAGTAGAAACCAGAGGCTTCAAAACAGACCAATGACTCTTTGCAATGAAAACTTGCAAATAAAGATATATGGACAAAGGGGTTTACTGCATGACTCACTGTGTCACACTGCAGGTTCCATAATGAGATTTTTAATGCATCTCCATTTTTTTTTTCTTTTTCACTTAAACTTTGTTTTATTTGGGGGTTGGGGGGTGTAGGGGCAGAGTGCAGAAGCTAAGGGATGGGGGAATGAACAGAATCAAGATACAGGATGTAGAAGACACACAGAGTAAATAAAAAGAAAGTAAAAAAAATGTTAGGAGTAGCTAAAAGTCTCAAAAAGATTGTTAATTTTATTATTTGAGAGACTTGTTGGATGCCACTATTCTATAGTTTGATTGTGGCTGTTTATCATGTGTAAATATTACCAAAGACTTAACAGCAGATTGGCACAGAATTCCAAGTCTGTATTTTCTTTTCTTTCCTCTAGCTAAGGAGCTTGATGCCACAAGGTAGCTAATATTTTCTTGTAACCTCATTTTCTGGGCTGAGTTCCAGCATGAATGCAAGCCTTTTAAATGATATATAAGCAAAGCCTTATGCATGGAGATGTGGTCTGTATTCCTGAATTATAAAATACATGGTTCAAAAGTATTATCACACCTCTTTATATTGTTCCCCAACTAATTTTAAAATGTTATTTTCATAGAAATGGACATTAAAAATGCCTAGCCCTCAACATTGTACTTTCTTGGTATATATTAGATGGATTTTCCTAAAAGGTCTATTTTCCTCTATAATATACAATAGTAACAAAATCAAATCCTAGAATATGAAGTTTAACCTAAAAAAAAAGGTATTTGCTGGCTCTTACATTTGACCTCTTATATGAATGCAAAGAAAGTTGGTAACACAGCCTCAGAAGTAAGAATGCTGCCTGTGACTGTCCCTGGTCTTCAGGATTCTTAAATTGCATTGTATTTCATGTTTGTGCTGGGGCACTTTGGAAGGAGACCTTTTGTCATGAAAGACTGTTAACAACAGTCACTTTAAAAAAAAGAATCACTCATGGGGAAGAACATTCAAGCCGTAGTTTACTAAACTAGAATAATCCCTAAGTAAAATCTAAATATTTGTCCTTATATCCACAGATGAATGTAATCTTCACCTCTAAATAAAGAAAACTATTTTCAGCAGAGGGAGATGATTACAGAAAACTACAACCATCAATACGCAGAGTTGTGAAGTCCCGTCTCAAAGGATACAATACATGTATAATACAAATATCACACTGAAGGCTCTGGGATCATTGAAGAAGAGGGGTCAGAAAGACTGTAAGAGCCAGAGGAACAGGGAGTTTGTTGTGAGATTGTGTCTCCAATGAATGTCAGAAGCCACACTCATAAAGTCTTACCAACATGACTGCCTAAATATGAGCTAAACATGGGCATGCTAACATGGACAGGGAAGGGAATCAGAAAGCCTATACAAAGAACTACAGACAACTAAGGAATGCTGAGAAAAGAAGTTGTCTTACTCAGGAAAGAGCACATCAATTTGTTTATTCAACACCAAATGGTCAACCCCAAAATCATAAATACAAGTAACATTATACAGACTGAGCAGATTGTAATTATGTATTCAGAATTAAATGTGTGTGTGTGTGTGTGTATGAGAGAGAGAGAGAGAGAGAGAGAGAGAGAGAGAGAGAGAGAAAGAAAGAAAGAAAGAGAGAGAGAAAGAAAAGGATACTGAAAAAAAAGATGCCATGAATTTGAAAGAAAGCAAGGAGAGGAGAACTTTAGAGGGATAAAAGGGAAGGGGAATGATTTATCATACTACTATCTCAAAAAATAAATAAAAAGAAA
>CABHPP010153671.1:0-10534 GCA_902168425.1 Peromyscus attwateri
CTCTCTCTCTCTCTCTCTCTCTCTCTCTCTCTCTCTCTCTCTCTCTCACACACACACACTGAATCTAGAGCCACCAACTGGACACAATTGACCAGGCCTTGAAAAAAATCCAGGGATTTTCTTATGTCTATTTCCCAAGACCCAGACTAGATTTACATGTCTGCATCACCACTCTTGGATTTTTCCAGGTGTGAGGTTCTGAATTCTGGTCCTCACACTTGCGCAGCAAGCAGTTTATTAAAAGAGCCATTTCTCAGCCCCCGGTGCTTCTTTCTTAGCATGTGGTTTTTAGGTGAGTTAACTTTCTGGAAGAGATGTGAGGAATCAATTCCCAATCTTAGATTGTGTTCTGAAAGGTAGAGGGTACTATCTGTCCTCACAGACAATTAATGAGGAAATGTCACTGATTCCCTTGGAAGATGTAAAGGGCACAGATATTAAAGGAGTAATTACAAAGTAAACATAACTACCATACCCAATGTGAAATTTCTTGTTTAATTGTATTTAATAGAATAAAAAAGGCCTATGTGGAGAGATCTATTCTTTACATTAAGACCAAAATCATTTAACGCTTTAAAAATGTTGATTGTGGGTTGGGGAAATTACTTTGAGACAAACTGTACTCCTTCCTGGGTACAGAATTTTTCTAAGGAACATTATTTGAAACCTCCATATTTCATAGGCTATTTATCTATAGGACATACCCTCAAACATGAAGTGTCTGTAAGCATGCTTTTTCCATGATTGCATTTATTCTTACTCAGTATTTTTAGAATCATGTATAGAATACTGGAATTCATTAGCAGTGAGGACTCTGAGAAATCTTTCCCACTGTCTCAATTAAGATAAAAAATATTGTTTGGGGGCTGGAGAGACAGCTCAGGCGTTAAGCATACTGGCTGCCCTTCCAGAAGATCAGAGTTCAATTCCCAGTGCCCAACGACAGCTCGAAAATGACCATAACTCCAGCCCCAAGAGATTAGACACCCTCCTCTGGCCTCTGTAGGTGTCAAGCATGTACATGGTGCACAGACATACATGCACACAAAACATTCATACACATAAAATAAAAAATTAAAAAATACTGTTTTAATCAGGATTTTTAGAAGGGAGATTGCTCACTTCCCCACAGTAATTGACCCTGAAATCGAACAAGTTGAAACTCAGTCAGTTTCTCAGGGCGGTTTGCAGGGTTTTGCTATGGTTTTGATCTCAGGGTAAATGAACCACAATTGTTCTCTATTCTTGTTTAGCATAATTTTTTCAGCTTTGCTTTGTTTTATTTCCTTTATTCCTAAGTATCGCATTACTCAGTTTCCCTTGGCGTTTTTCTTTTCCAAGATGCCTAGTCCCAATTCTGTGAATCATTCCTTACGGATTAAATCCTTAGGCTTGATTGTGTTTGTGATGCCTGCATTTCAACTCTGTGACTCTCCTATCTTGCCACTTCAGGGAGAAGACACTGAGAGTGATTAAGGTGTCCTTTTTCAGCACAAGTTTACTGACGTTGCTGTAGCGGGGCATCCTTCAGGGATATGGTAAGGTGTCAAATGCACAGATCCACACTATTTACTTGTGCTGTTCATTCTATACAACTAGGTTGCAACTAGTTTCCTAAAACTTTATTAAACTTCTTGCTCTTTAATTTTTCGTGTTCCTGTGTGTTTTTCCAGTGAGTTTGGACCTGCCATCTGTCTGACCTTGAAAAAGCTAATGAAATGTTTCTGGCAAAGAACGGAAAAGGGATCTCATGGGAAAGTGAATCCTCACATGAGTGTCAGCTGGATTTTGGATAGTGATAAAATTCAGATCATTTGGATAAACTCTGGATGAACAGATAATGTTTTGCAAGAGCGCTTGAACTAACTCTGACCCCCCCCAAGCATGCATGGTTCATCTATCATTGAGTATCCGTGAGGCGAATGCATCTATCTATCCTAATTTCATAGAATATCTTGTTGCATCAAATTCAAACAGTTGTAGTTTTGACTGTAGACTTCAAAGTCCTAACCAATCTTGTAGTATGGCGAGAGCAAACTGCACTCTGGAAAGCTGTTCAGTGAATTGGATCCTGTTTCAAAGCCATCTTTTCAACTGTTGTATTGCCCATCTCAGAGTTTGCTATTTTCCTGGTCCTTAGCAAAGGCTTGAGATCATTCTGTGGGAAATACCTAAGGCATTAGTTGACTTTGAAGTCAGAGCAACTGAGAGAGGATAGCACATTCTCATACTATTCACAGCATCTTCCTCAGGTCTTCGAGATGAGTAGGTCAGTGGGATTCAAAACCTAGGAAACATTTCAAATGAGACAAGAGCTGTACAAATATAGCTTTCAGGATTGTCAGAGGTGCTCAGGGTGCTCTCTGAGGAAGCATAACAAACCTGAAAGATCTTGGACTTATATATTCTGCCCAACATAAGTAACTTTAATCAGGGCTCCATAATTGTTTCCTCTGTCCCATTATTTGTAGCTATATTACAAGGTCAGGTGTTTGTTTATGTCACACTGTAATATTAGGAATACCACTATATTATTTATTTATTTTGAAATAGATTCCCTAGGAAGAATATTAGAGTATATGAAATGCTTGTCAGAAAATTACTTCACACACACACACACACACAATCACACACTCACACGCATGTGTATGTGTAATACTAGTGGTAGAGGAACCAAGCCCATGTCATTTGTGATAAACTAATATATAATGATAAGAGACATCTGTGAAAACACTTGTCTTCTCTCTTGGTGACTATCAATTTCTGTCATTAATACCATGTTAAGCCGTTTACATTTATAATTAGAAGACATTCCATAATTTAGACATGAGTAAATCTAAATGTATTTTGTTCATATGCCCAGATCACTTTCCCTGGGCATTTAGCTCAGACAGTAAATTCATCTTCTGTTTGAGAATCTGATGGGTGAAGCTGTTCCCCTTCAGTTTTGAATGATGAAATAGTGGCCCACAGTCTGCAGGACCAGACACTAGATGGATATAGAGATCTTCCTCCTGCCAGCTCATCTCATATCCCTGACTGCACTGGCTAGCTCACTTCTTTCACACCCCTCTCCAGCTCTTCCCTCATCAATTGACCTTTTTTACTGTTTGATTCTCCTAATCTCTTCTTGTTGCCTTTTGGATTCTGAAGAGTTACTTCTTTTTATACCTTTTTATCCCCCTCGCGCAATCATTCTATTGACTAATTTTTTTTCCTAATACAATATAAACATTGATAGTACCTCAAATTTTCTACAAAGTGATCAAGGAAGTAATTTTCAAACTTTACTATCAATTAAAAGTCGCCTGTGGCGATTATTAAAAAATACAGTGCATTCAGTCTTCATGGCTTTTATTTGTTTATTTTTTCAGTTTTCAAATGATGTTATAAGAAATGACCACAAACTTAGTGGCTAAAATCAGCATGTCATGGTTTGAATCTGAACTGGCCCAGTAAGTTTATGTTTTGAATGCTCAACTCTCAGCTTGTGGCCGTGTTTTGAAGGCTGAGCAATTTTTAGGATACGGGGGTCTATCTATCTAGTAGGTCACTCTGGGTGGGCCTTTGAAAGCGAGATCCATCTCTGTTTCTGGCCTACTTTTCTCTTATTCCTGGTCTTCTGCCATGTCGGTAGCTTTGGTCACATGTTCACACAGCCCTGAACTCTGTCATGCCTTCCTTGCAATGTCTTCTCCCTGACAGAAAGTAAACATTTACTCCTGTAGGTTTCTTCTGTCAAGTACTGTGGCATAGCAATCCAAAAAAGTGACCAGTACAGAAAGTTAGACCCAAGAATTAGATTCATTGTTATTCAACCTTGATCTTTCACTCTTATGCCTTTAGAACTGGTTTATTGAAAGAGTTTGGAGATAACAGCTACCCCCTAAAATATTGTAAGCTCTGCTTAATGGATTATTCTGGTGGTAATGTGGAAAGCCAGAGTGCAGATGGAAATAAAAAAAAGTCTTTATCCATGAGGGGATAAAGACTCTGCTGAGAACTAAGCCAAATGCCCCTCATATCACACCCAGGCAAAAAATCTGATGGGATTCAGCTTGTGTCCTGAAAATAGTAGTAAGGCTGAATGAAAAATCATGGATCAGTATTGTCTTAGTTAGGGTTACTATTGCTGTGATGAAACACCGTGACTAAAGCAACTTCAGGAGGACAGGGTTTATCTGGCTTACAGTCAAACAAAACAGGAACTTGGAGGCCCGAGCTAATGAAGAGGTCATGGAGGAGTGCTGCTTACTGGCTTGCTCCCCATGCCTTGCTCAACCTGTTTTCTTATAGAGCCCAGGACCACCAGCCCAGGGACAGTACCACCCACAATGGGCTAAGTGCTCCTTCATTAATCACTAATTAAGAAAATGTCCCATAGTTGGATCTTATGGAGGCATTTTCTCAATTAACGTTCCCTCCTTTCAAATAACCCTAACTTGTGTCAAGCTGATATAAAACTAGACAGCACAAACATATTTAGAAAAGGAAATTGTAAGACAGCATAATATCCTCATTGTGGCATGATTATTATTCTTTATTTTCAGTCAGATTTACAGTAAAGATTCAGAGCAACAAAAAGGATAAAAAAGAGTTGGGGAAAGATGAAGTTTGGGAAGGAAAGGAAGATGGATACAGTTTTAGATTTTAGACAAAGAAAGTATCAATACAGTGATTTATTAATTGTAATTATTATTATAATTAATTTTGTCCAGGGTCTCATCATGTAACCCTGGATGGCCTAGATTCTCTATATAAACCAGGCTTGCCTTGAACTCGCAGAGGTCTACCTTCTTTTGCCTCCAGAGTACTAGGACAAAAAAGCATAAGTCACCACATCCAGCCATAATTGCACCTTTCACAGGGATGATAGAAAAAAATCCCTTGATGGCCATGCCCTGTCCATGAAAGGCTCAAGTATATAAACATATAAAGTTATTTGAATACTTCTGTAAAGTTTTCTGAGCCTTCAGGTGTAGGTGTTGTGTTGTAGATGTATCAGTTGGAGTTGGACAATCCACAGTTATTTATTCTCTGCATTTTGACCAGCTGTACATTTCTATGATGGTCTCTGTCTGCTGCATAAAGAAGCTACATTGATGAGGGATCAGAGCTACACTTACCTGTGGGTATGGGATTTGTTTTTTATAATGTTGTTAGAAATATAACTGGTTTAGGAAAGTGGCAGTCATAGATTCTTCTCTAGGGCCTGTGGTCAGACCAGCTACAGGTAGTGGGCTACAATTACAGTATCAGATATAACTATTCTTGCTGTTAAGCAAGTATTGCATTCAATTAGATGGTTGTTGAGCAAGATATACAGAAAAGGCAGTAATGGCACTTCCTAAGTCTTAGTGAGCTTCCCTCCAGGATGCAATGTTTTAATCCAGAGGAAATTACTATATAAGTTATTCACAATCTCTGAAGTCAAATACTGTTATTTTTTTATTGGTTAAATTTGTTCTTTGAATCTTCCAAGGAAGGTGAATAGAATATAGTGTTCTGAAGGGATTGAGTTTCTTCAGTGGACTAACACTCATCAATCACAGTCTCAGACAGACACCAAGCTTCTGAGTAGTTGGCCAACACAAATTAGACTTGTAATTTTTGTTGCTGTTCTTTTGTTTTGTTTGTTTGCTGGCTTCAAAAAGAGAAATAACATGAAGTTGGGTGAGTGGGTGGAATCTGGGAGGAATTGTGGGAGGGGGAACGAATATAATAAAAATATATTCTATGACATACTCAAAATAAATAAAAACATTACAAAATTAAATAAAAATTTGTTTTTGAGAATTTTATACATGTATATGGGAGGATCATATGAGGTGGAGGATGGAAGGACAGGGTAGAGGAGGGAATATGGAGAGGGATAACTAACACTAAAGGCCTTTGAATTAGCATATGGAAGCCTACTACTGTAGAAGTAGTTTAAATGGAGTTACAATATAATGAGGGAGACAGCACCCCAACTAGGCATCATATGCTACCAAATAAAACCACCAGTATAGAACGGGTTATATCCTTCAGAGTCATTAGGCAAAGGGTTTCATAGACACTCCCTAAACACTAGAGGGTATCGGCAGAGCTATTAGTCATTGCAAAGCTTGATGGTATGACCCTTTCACTGAAGATACCACAAACTTATGTCACAAATGTAGACAAATCAAGCTGTTACTCAGCTAGAAGCTTCATCCCTAGCGACTAGCATTCATAGTGCTCAAAGTTGTTGGACATGCTGCCAGAGGAGAAAAGCAATCATTAGTTTTATCCAGCTGTAAGCCCTTCCAGCTACCATATACAATAGGGACCTGCCTGAAAGATAGGCCCACTGGTGCAAGAGTGGCATGCATAGTATGGGATTTACCAATCATTTTTGATTAGATTGAATACCCACTCTATGAGAAAGAATGCTGGGGATGTCTTTCTGTATGCTGTGAATGTGTGTTGCTCTGATTTGGTTGATAAATAAAATGCTGATTGGCCAGTAGTGAGGCAGGAAGTATAGTATAGGTAAGATAAGCAGAGAGGAGAATTGTGGGAACAGGAAGGCTGAGTCAGGACACTCCCAGCCGCTGCCATGAGAAGCGAGATGTAAAAAGATACCGGTAAGCCATGAGCCATGTGGCAAAGTATAGATTTATAGAAACGGGTTAATTTAAGAGATAAGATCTAGCTAGTGAGAAGCCTGAGCCAATAGGCCATACAGTTTTAATTAATATAAGCCTCTGTGTGTTTACTTGGGTCCAATCAGCTGCAGGACTGGCAGGTGAGAGAGATTTGTCCTGACCATGGGCCAGGTGGTACACAGGAAAACGTCATCTACAAAGGAATACATACCTAACTGTTGGAGCCCATTTTCAGATTCCTGGTTGCTTTACCCAGCAGGTCTGCATAGAGAGGATGATTGGACCATGGGCCTGAGTGCAGGTGTCTAAGATGGTCTGCACTTGGTTGTGCTGGGGGGAGGACTTTTGCTCCAACCCTTGGCATTTCTATAAATGCTTTAGGGCAGAGACAGTCAGGGCTCATTGGAATAGGTTCCAGGCCCTCTTGAGACTATCCTGTATTTCTATCTGTTTATCTCCACATTCTAAATCCTTCTATCTAATATTTTCTGCTACTCTCACTCAAGAAAACTCTGGGGAACTGTGGGATGGTGCATAAACACCCTGCACTTAACATTGCTAAAGTGACTAAGAACCTGACACTAGATGTGTTATAGCTCTAGGGGGAAACCACTACTATTAGTCTACTAAAAGAACATAGCAATAAAATGAATTCTAATGGCACATTGCCATTCCCATAGATTAGTGCGTCACTCAATCAGATAAATTTCTTTTTGAAATAGATGGTAATTAACACATAGACACACAACTAGACAATGTGCAGAGAGTGAGATACTTTGGAGAACTCAATCACAAATGGGATGCCTTTATTATACCCTTCCCCTCAAGGTCCAGGGATTCATGCAAGAAAAGAGACAGAAAGATTGTAAAAATCCAGAGGTGGTAGATGATGATTTGAAGGAATGATATTTTCTAGATAAAACAGGGCTGATGCACATATGAAATTACAGAGACTATGAGAGAATGCACAAGACTTGCACAGGGTCAAGTCAGACAAAATCCTAGAATGGGGAGATGGGGAATTAAGCAGGTCTTAGTTAGGGTTTTTGTTGCTAGGACAAAACACCATGACCTTTAAAAGCAACTGGGGGATGAAAGAGTTTATTTTAGCTTGCAGTTCTGTATCACAGTCCATCAGTGAAGAAAGTCAGGAACTCAAGGCAGAAACCTGGAGACAGAAACTGATGCAGAGGCCATGGAGGAGAGATGCTTACTAACTTGCTTTCCACGGCTTGTTGTGCCTGCATTCTGATTGTAAACATATTTAACTGCCTTGTAGATGTTTATGTCTACAATATAACTGCTTAAATTTGAATGTGCAACGCACATCTTTCTGAGTTTTAAATCACAATTGTTAGGACTATGGGCAGGGAAAAGATGCCCACCCACATCAACACCAAAGGCAGATGGAAGAACTGGCCTATGGTCATAAGAGTAGAAGAGCTGTCCCTAACCCCCACCAGCTACAACATTTGGGAGAGCAGGCCCTGAATCTAAACTGAGCAGCACAATATAGCCAACCCTGTTAGTGCAGGTGTGGGTGAGCCAGCCCCAAATTTGTGAGCATGGGAGAGCTGTCCTTATGACTAATCTGACATGCGGCAACATGGTCAGAAGAGAGATGCTGTCCTTTCCCCCACCCCCACTCCCTGCCCATCAATGCCTGAGACAGGTGGGGAGCTAGCCCTAGGGTCATAAGAGTGGGAGAGCTGTCCCTGCCCCTTACCAGCTGCAGCATTTGGTAGAGTGACTCCTGTACATCACCTGGGCAACGTGATAGAGCTAGCCCTGATGATGTAGATGTGGGAGAGTGGACCCGAAGGGTATGAAAGCAGAACTGGCCCCACCCCTTGCTCATGGCTGTAAGAGGTAAATTAGCTGGGACAATGATGGAGAGCTCACTCTGGTGGTGACAACAGGGGAGAACAGGGGGGTAGACCAACCCTGCAGCTGCCCAGACTCACAACCAGGGTTATGACTTGGCCTGCCTCAACATCCACCCCATCTATGATCTGCTGGAGCATGTGAAGGAACCTGACCCACAGACTCAAAGATATAGAATCTCCACAACACAGGGCAACAACAGGATATCCAAGAAGAGTCCTAGTGAGGACCCAGAATCAACAGTGTAGTAGAAACCAGAGGCTTCAAAACAGACCAATGACTCTTTGCAATGAAAACTTGCAAATAAAGATATATGGACAAAGGGGTTTACTGCATGACTCACTGTGTCACACTGCAGGTTCCATAATGAGATTTTTAATGCATCTCCATTTTTTTTTCTTTTTCACTTAAACTTTGTTTTATTTGGGGGTTGGGACACAGAGTAAATAAAAAGAAAGTAAAAAAAATGTTAGGAGTAGCTAAAAGTCTCAAAAAGATTGTTAATTTTATTATTTGAGAGACTTGTTGGATGCCACTATTCTATAGTTTGATTGTGGCTGTTTATCATGTGTAAATATTACCAAAGACTTAACAGCAGATTGGCACAGAATTCCAAGTCTGTATTTTCTTTTCTTTCCTCTAGCTAAGGAGCTTGATGCCACAAGGTAGCTAATATTTTCTTGTAACCTCATTTTCTGGGCTGAGTTCCAGCATGAATGCAAGCCTTTTAAATGATATATAAGCAAAGCCTTATGCATGGAGATGTGGTCTGTATTCCTGAATTATAAAATACATGGTTCAAAAGTATTATCACACCTCTTTATATTGTTCCCCAACTAATTTTAAAATGTTATTTTCATAGAAATGGACATTAAAAATGCCTAGCCCTCAACATTGTACTTTCTTGGTATATATTAGATGGATTTTCCTAAAAGGTCTATTTTCCTCTATAATATACAATAGTAACAAAATCAAATCCTAGAATATGAAGTTTAACCTCAAAAAAAAGGTATTTGCTGGCTCTTACATTTGACCTCTTATATGAATGCAAAGAAAGTTGGTAACACAGCCTCAGAAGTAAGAATGCTGCCTGTGACTGTCCCTGGTCTTCAGGATTCTTAAATTGCATTGTATTTCATGTTTGTGCTGGGGCACTTTGGAAGGAGACCTTTTGTCATGAAAGACTGTTAACAACAGTCACTTTAAAAAAAAGAATCACTCATGGGGAAGAACATTCAAGCCGTAGTTTACTAAACTAGAATAATCCCTAAGTAAAATCTAAATATTTGTCCTTATATCCACAGATGAATGTAATCTTCACCTCTAAATAAAGAAAACTATTTTCAGCAGAGGGAGATGATTACAGAAAACTACAACCATCAATACGCAGAGTTGTGAAGTCCCGTCTCAAAGGATACAATACATGTATAATACAAATATCACACTGAAGGCTCTGGGATCATTGAAGAAGAGGGGTCAGAAAGACTGTAAGAGCCAGAGGAACAGGGAGTTTGTTGTGAGATTGTGTCTCCAATGAATGCCAGAAGCCACACTCATAAAGTCTTACCAACATGACTGCCTAAATATGAGCTAAACATGGGCATGCTAACATGGACAGGGAAGGGAATCAGAAAGCCTATACAAAGAACTACAGACAACTAAGGAATGCTGAGAAAAGAAGTTGTCTTACTCAGGAAAGAGCACTTCAATTTGTTTATTCAACACCAAATGGTCAACCCCAAAATCATAAATACAAGTAACATTATACAGACTGAGCAGATTGTAATTATGTATTCAGAATTAAATGTGTGTGTGTGTGTGTGTATGAGAGAGAGAGAGAGAGAGAGAGAGAGAGAGAGAGAGAGAGAAAGAAAGAAAGAAAGAGAGAGAGAAAGAAA
This sequence comes from Peromyscus attwateri, assembly GCA_902168425.1. NCBI lineage: Eukaryota > Metazoa > Chordata > Mammalia > Rodentia > Cricetidae > Peromyscus > Peromyscus attwateri. The sequence continues at coordinate 10,412 of CABHPP010153671.1, forward strand.
AGGATACTGAAAAAAAAGATGCCATGAATTTGAAAGAAAGCAAGGAGAGGAGAACTTTAGAGGGATAAAAGGGAAAGGGAATGATTTATCATACTACTATCTCAAAAAATAAATAAAAAGAAA
>CABHPP010153672.1:0-11963 GCA_902168425.1 Peromyscus attwateri
CCCTGGGGGAACACTATTGCTTCTCTTCTCAGCACTTCTTAGTTGCTTGTAGTTCTTTGTCTAGGGTTGAAGCCTTGTGCGCTTTTCCAGTCCACATTGTCATGCCCATTGTTGTCATAGTTCAGCTCATTTTGGGCAGTCATATTAGTGAGACTTTATGGATGTAGCTTCTGACATTTCTGAGAGACACAGTCTCAAAATAAACTCAGTTATTCTCTGGCACTGACAATCTTTCAGGCCCCTTGTGCAATACCTTAGCAGAGTAGATTAGACCAGACCAAACCAGAACAGATCAGAAAGTGGTCATTGTACTAAGTATCAACTAATGGAAAAAGCTTGAGAACAGAACAGATCAGCTTTTGAAACAAATAAACAAATCAGACAACAAAGATCACATCAGAGATTTCCAGAGGAAGCCTCCTTTGCTTGAACCCTTGAACAAAAGCAGATATAAAACTAGAATCCATTTTTCATTCTTTTTCTGCTCTGAAGCCCTATGTTGCCTAGAAAGCAAACAGCCCTTCACAGAGCTCATATAAAGATGCTTTAGTTGAGGTGTTGCATGTAATCAAAAAGGAAAGCTAATTCTATCTTCAAGCACTATCCTTTGTAAAATTGTCATTTAGCAGGTTTGTTATGAGATGTTCAAGTCCACTGCAGGTCTCCATGGCAAGTCTGGATAGAGTATGTCAGTATCTGACATTTAGTGCCTAGGCTGAGGTCTCTGAGTATGAGGACAGGAGATGGAAACTGATCAGCTAGGGTAGCAATTCCAAAACAACTGTTCTGAGAATGTCCTTTCTGGAGACCAAGAATTCCAGAAGAGAGTTCCAATTTCTGGTTCCTTTCTATCTCTGATCCTTGACTGGAAGTTATCTGGGAAGACTTGACTGAAACTGGCAGAAGACATCTAGTTAACCAGCTGAACTGACTCTCATCCCCTCCTATCCCCATTTCTACTGTAAGTCCTTCTAAAAGCACTCAGACTAGAATCTCAGTGCTACCTCATCCTTGGGAATCCACTCCACTATACACTCTACTGGCTCCTAAATTCCCACATATGAATCTGCTACAGTAGCCAACTATCGAAAGTTTGGAGCCCATCATCTGTTTCCTTAGTAACACTAGAAATATAAACACGATCTTTGGCATTCCTTGGAATTTAAATTATCTTATACAAAGAAAAAGGAATCTGAGCATTGTTCCAAGTTCCCTCTCTGTTCCTGAGTGGAGATCCAGCATTATAAGCTATTCAAACGGAAGTGAGAGGAGGAATAATTATCCCCTTCATGAGATAATATACTTTTCCAGAAGCCTTGTATCAAACCAGTTGCTTGCAGAGCTCCCCTCAGGCAGCGCTGTGGAGCTTCTGCAGTCTGTTGGCTCGTCTGAGTTTGGACTTAAAAAAGCTGAAAATTTCCTTTTACTTTTCTTTACTCCTCTTTTGGATACTGACCAAAGGCTAGGTGTTTTTTTCTTGGCACTGGGCTTTTTCAACTCTTTCTTCGAAGTTACCCTCTCCCTTTGCCTCACGGCTTTTCATCATCCTCTATTTCAAACTGTGTGGCCTTATCTATTCCTCTTCTGCATTTCCCTTCTTTATCTGTCAAGAATTACTTGACTGAGCTGTTGGTTTCTTATAAATCTCTAATAAAATTATCCTTGAGCTTCCTTTAGTGTCAGTTTCAAAATTATTTTATTTACAAAACCAAGAACCCCCAAATGGAACCTCAGTTTCCCAAGTAACAAATCCATAATGAACTTCTCTCTAATATTCATCCTCTGTGGTCCATGAATTTCTTTGTGAGGCAAGAACTGGGAAGTCCTTAGAAATTTGTGTGACCATGGCCTCCTGGCACCCTGATTTAAAAGATGCTTTGGTTGTCCATTCTGTCCTGTTGAAGAACTGAATTGTTCAACTTTTATTTTATTTATTTATTTTTTGGTTTTTTTCGAGACAGGGTTTCTCTGTGTAGTTTTGGTACCTTTCCTGTATCGCTCTGTAGACTAGGCTGGCCTCGAACTCACAGAGATCCACCTGGCTCTGCCTCTCAAGTGCTGGGATTAAAGGCGTGTGCCACCACCGCCCGGGTTTTAAAATGTGTAGCCCAGGCTGGCCTCGAACTCGTGATCCTCCTGCCTCCACCTCTTTCAGCAAATCCTACAGACGTGCACCACCACCACTGGTGCTCAACTTTTTCTAAGTCCTGTGAAGAGTTATTCCTTCTACTTGGGGTTTCTCTGCACTTTGGAGAAGACAGAAAAGACTTTAGAGAAGCAGACAAAGGAGCAACTCTTGCGATTTTGAAATGTGTTTTATACAGTTTATTTATAAGCATATTTTCTTAATCACTTCAGAGTATGCATTTTTTAACAAGTGATGGTAGAGAATTTGGACATCCACACAGACAAATGCAGATATATATTTTAAAACCTGTGGGGACTACACGTGCAAATTGAGGTTGCAGACAGGAACTCTCGTAAAGGTTCAGTTTGACAGATGTGTTTTATAGAGAATGTGTTCCATGATCCAAAGACCACATTACCCCAGCTAAAATTGAGTTGCTGTGGTAGTTCGATGGGGCTGTATTTCTTTAAGGAAGAAGAATCACTATTCTAATATATCTTCAGTGGGTATGCTGTGGCATATCAATCACTTAAAAAAAATCAGACTAGGCTATCCTGCATTTGTGAAACTGACACTAATCAATTGTTAATGCCAAATACTAGGGTAAACTATTTCCTTTGTATAGTTTTGCTTTCCTTTTCCATAATTTTAAGATGTGCATACATTCTTCTACAAAAGAAGCCAATAGCTTTGTTAATTTGCTGAAGTAGACCAGAGGGATCTATGACATTCGTGAGAAAAACTTACAAGAAACCTCACCATACCAACTTACCCTTAAGAGAGGTGTTCTCTCTCCTGGTAGTGTCAGAACTGCCCCAGGACTTATTAAAAGTTTAGATTAGTGGTTCAATGGGGAAAATGCAAAATCAGTCTCTGGGGGGCATCTACGAAACCAAATACTAATCAATTTTGTGCAGACTAGGCTTGAAATAGTGATCAATCTAGTGGGGTAATTTTGGACAGATTAGGCTTGAGAATCAGTGATGATTTGCTGGAAATACTCTATGAGTTCCTGGTCATCTACAAAAATAATGTTAAGTATGACTTGTGGGATAGCTGCCCGGGCTATGTGGTCTCTAGTCTGATTGTTTGAGAACTGCTTTCTGGGTTATTAATACTGTTGATTATGACACTGAGACTCTCCTTGTCTACCAGACCTTTCCTCCAACAGAGTGAGATGTTCATAAAACCATCATTTACAAATGTTTATTTATAAAGTGACCCCCTGTCTCAAGGAGAAAATGGGTGACATAATTCGAAGTTTGATCTCAACATCATCTTGCCTTGTTCTCTAATACAGAATCTAAAGGAGGAACAAAGACAAATCTCTGCCTCTATGAGACAGCGAAGCAAAAACATAAAACTGAATTTAAAATGGCAAAAAAAAAAAAAAATACCCTCCAGTACCCAGAGCCCCTGGTGTCTTCATGGCCCTGTCAAAGGAAGTGCTCTTGAAAAGCCTTCTCTTGTTCTGCCTGGGTGGGGACATTGCATCATCATCTCCAGAAACTCATTTGGGCAGAGGCAGGAATCTGTACTTGGGATGGGCGTGCTTGGTGCACGAATGGTAACCACTGTGAGTATAAATAGAGCTGGAAGAATAACCTTTTTGTGAACTGCTGTGTGGTAATCATCAGGAAGCCAGGAAGCTGCTATGGCTTCAATGGTTCTTTTATAACATTACATGCTACTCCCCCAGCTGCCCTTCACACACAGGCAAGGCTTACTTAAGTTACATTTTTAATGCAAATCATCATAATGGCTTGATAATTATTTCCATTGGCATTCGCAAAGCCATTCAGTAAAAGAACAGCCAAGGCAAAACCTTCTCTAATCTTCCCGTCTTTCATACCCTCTGGTTTGAGGTGGAATCACACAAGAAAGCCCCAAAGCCAGAGGGTTTTTGAAGTTTCTTCTTAATGAGCCCAAGTCTCCCTCCTTGTTACTCTACAAAGTGAACTCAGCCCAAACTAAACAAAACAGCAAGAGCAGAATGTTTTGGGTGGCTTGGAAGGAGAGGAGGCAGTGACAAGTGACCCCTTCCTCCCTGGCTTCGCTTTCAGAGTGGTTAGTCAGCCTTTTAACAAGTTGTTGTTATTGAGAAAAACAGAATAAACATTTATTGAACACCGTGATAGGGTACCTATTCTAAAGATGTTTTGTCGGAGAGAGTCTTTTTAAAAAATATGCATCTACTTTTTAAAAACTCTCCTTACAGGGTTAGATTTTATTTTATACTTGGAGAATTTCATACACTACATTTTGATCATATTCTTTTCCATCCCGCTTCCAGATGCTTCCCTATTTCCTTCCTACCCACCCAACTCCAGGTTCTTTCTCTCTCTTAAAACAAACAAAAACCAACAAAAACAAAAAAAAGAAGTAAAAACATGGAGTCTGGTTTGTCAGCTAACTACTCCAGAGCATCGGGGCCTTTCCTGGATAGTGGCAGGTATATCCAGTGTCGTTCCATTTGCAATTAGCTCTCAGCTGGGGTGCGACTGTGTGTCCATTTCCCCTCCTTCTGCTGGGATTTTGTCTAGCCTGAGCTTGTGCAGGTCTTCAGCGTGCTGTGGCAGCCTCTGTGTGTTCATATGTTTATCAGTCCTGTTGCCTCTGAAAAATGCTATTTCTTTAAAGTCATCTATCACCTCTGGCTCTTATCCCCCTTTTATTGAAAATAGAATTTTTTCCCTCACATATTATATTCTGATTAAGTTTCCCATCCCTCTATTTTTCCCAGTTCCTCCCTATCTCCCTCTCAACTGGATCCACCTCTCTTTCATTAGAAAACAAAGAAACAAAGAAAACAGACAAAAACCCAGGTTTCTGAGAGATGAAAATAAAATTTAAAAATTCAGATAAAATAAAAACTCACATATTGGAAAAGAACAAAACAAACAGAAGGGGAAGAGCCCAAGGAAAGGCACAAAAGCCAGACAGAGATGCAGAGACCCGCTCGTTCACACATTCCAGAATCCCATAAAAGCACTGAAGAAGAAGCTATAATATATACCCACAGGACCTGTAGGGTAAAAAGAAAGAGAAAAATATATAAATAAAATAAAATAAAAATAAAAAATAAGATAAAATTAAAAAAAATGTCCTGACACAACATTATGAGACAAGGAACCTCTAAAGATGTCGTTAAGTTTGTTTTCTGTTGGCCATCTACTGCTGGGCGTGCAGTCTACCCTTAAGTTTATTTATCCAGTGAGACTCCCCTAGAGAAAACTAAATTTTCATTTGCAAGTGGTTATCCACTTCTAGTTCTTAAAATCTCCCAGCCCTCCTCTTCCACATATACCCCTAAGCCTTGGGAGGATGGGTGCAATAAAGAAGACATCCCATTTAGTGCTGAGTGTCCCAGAGTCTCTCACTCTTTACCCATTGTCCAGTTGTGGGACTTTGTATTAATTCCCATCTACTGCAAGAAGAAGCTTCTCTGCTGAGGGCTGAGTGATACACTTACCTAAGCATACAGCAATATGTCATTAGGAGTCATTTTATCGCTGTGTTCATTAAGTAGAATCATAGTCGGAGGAGATTTTTTTAACTGTTTCCAAGTAAGAAGTATTCAGTTTATGTGTCTGAAACATAGATATCCTCCTGCCTCCTTATCTTACACCCTGTTATAAATAGAGTCAGACAAACTCAGAACTGAGAAAGCCAAGTCCTGGCTGCTTGGTGTTGGGGTGCATGTGAAGATGCTAAGGACAGTGACTAATAACCACCTCAATTTACTCTTAAGAACTTGGGATTGATTTTTTTTTTCTCCAAAACCAAAGGATGTTAACTCTGCAATATACTTCTATGAAATTTTCTGATCTATTAAAAAATTTTGTGATCCAAAGAATGGACTCTCTCTCTGCATAGAGACATACCTTTGTCTCCTCCTTTAAGATTAATCCCGGGTTGGGTTACCTCACTCAAGATGATATTTTTTAGTTCTATCCATTTGCCTGCAAATTTCATGCTGTCATTGTTTTTCTCTATTGAGTAGTACTCCATTGTGTATATGTACCACATTTTCTTAATCCATTCTTCAGTTGACAGGCATCTAGGTTGTTTCCAGGTTCTGGCTATTATGAATAGTGCTGCTATGAACATAGTTGAGCATGTATCTTTGTGGTATGATTGAGCATTCCTTGGGTATATGCCCAAGAGTGGTATGGCTGGGTCTTGAGGTAGATCAATTCCCAATTTTCTGAGAAATTGCCATACTGATTTCCACAGTGGTTATACAAGTTTGCATTCCCACCAACAGTGAGGTAACCCAAACCCAGAAGGACAGACATGGTATGTACTCACTCATAAGTGGATACTAGATATAAGGCAAAGAACAATCAGACTACAACCCACAGAACCAGGGAGGCTACAGAACCAGGGGACCCTAGGATGACTGTGGCTTATAATAAGTTTTGGTTTTGCTCAATTACTGGGCAAGCCTCAATGAAACATTTCACTGTTAGGATAAGAATTTATACTGTATCAAGCTGATAATAGAAAAATAAATAAATAAATAAAAATGAAAAAAAAAAGATTAATCCAGGTGGGCCATTCAATCACCTGGCCAAGAGACTACCTCTCAAGGATACTGATTCATGTTAAACCATGCTGAGGAGATGGGACAAACCCTTCCCATAACCCAAGCCCTCTGTGTTGTTGAGTCACCACTGTGTACTGGGTTAAGCCCGTCTGTTTTTCTCAGGCCTTACTTAGAAAAACATAACTCTATCTTCTCCCCTTCCTGTACTGTTGCAGTTACTCAAAGCCTGGGTATGCTTTTCCAGACACTCTGGGCTTTCTCACTCTTTCATTTGTAAAGTTATCCACCATCTTTCTCTATGTGGCTAATTCCAAACAGCATGGCTCCCTGTCTTCCTCTTTCCCACCTTTCTCTGGGCAGCTGCACAGATTTCTAGCTTGTCTACCCTGGGTTTTTCTTTTAAACTCTAATAAAATTGTTCTTGAGCTTTTTGTTTTCTCTTAGTCCATTCTTAAATTCTTTTATTAAGGAAACTAAGAACACTGAGAGAGAATTCCAATTTCCCTGTTAATAAAAGGAAATCTGGTATTTGTGTGTGCTTGAGCCCTCATAACTTGCCTGTTAGACTGATGGAGCATGTATCTGGTCTTTGTTCTACCCTGATTCCTTAGATTCACCAGTCAAGTCTACTTAAGAAGCTGGTTTCTGAGCATAAATTTTAAGACAAGACATCAATGGTAGGAAGAACAATCAGCCCTCTCAGAAATGATAAGTTCAATGATTTTTTTTGTCCTTGTCTAAATAGACAATAAGTTTCATAACAGTGTAATTTAAATCTCTGTGTCTGTCTCTGTGTCTGTCTGTCTCTCTCTCTCTCTGTCTGCGTGCATGTATGTATACATGCACGTATGCATGTATGTATGTATGTGTGTATGTATGTATGTATGTATGTATGTATGTATGTATATTCCTCCATAGGCTTCAATAGATTGAGCTGTTTTCTAGTATTATCCCATAGGAAATTTCAGGTTTGGGGATACTGAAGTCGACTGTCCTTTTGGGTAAGAGACTCATTACAAGAGTTATTAACCTCTAGACAGACAAGCAGTCAGCATGCAGGTGGCTCTGATGCGAGTCAGAACGGGATTCACTTCCTTCAGGTCTCGGAGGTAGGAGGATGCTTATTGTGGTCAGGCTGTTTCTGATTCCAGTGGGACAGCAAGAAGGCAGGAGTCTTACATTGCCAGGAGGAATGTGCAGCTCCAAAGGTGCAGGGACAAAGAAGAGGAAAGACACAGAGGTGTAGCAGTTCTAGAGATGGAGAGCTATGTCACCATGCCTGTCCTAGAGTCTGGCAATCTGAGTCTGTCAACTTCCTGGGGGAAGGAAGGATGGTGTCTACTATTCTCCTGCAACCCTGGCACCGCACCAGTCTGTTAGGGAGTTACAGACTCATGGACAGACTCTGCAGAGGGCTCTCTCTATCTACCTCCATCAGAACTGTGGGAAAGAGGCAGTAGCAGGTGGGTATGACCCCAACAGCAGTCTGGTCTGGATTCTAACGCCCCAAATAAGTTTTATCTTGCCACCAGCACAGCAGAGTGACTATTTTATTTTGTTTTTGTTTTAAACTTGGGGTCCATAGATCTTAAATATAATTTCAGTGTCTATGAAGAGAGGGAGAAAAATAGGGGGGAGACCATTCTCTCTAGATTTTAACTGAAATTGAACATTTCCTTTATTTTCTTTAAAAATATAGACAGCAAACTATACATTAACAGGTTTCTGGAAACAATTGGACCACAGATAGTTATACACACCTTAGAACATTATTAAGCACCTCCAGACTTCAGAAATGGCTGGGGAGATGCCCCATTCAATAAAGTGCTAGTGTGCAATTTTGAATTGGCCCATACACACCTTGTACTCTTAGAGCTGGGAGCTGGGGCATAATGGACAGGGGAATCCCTGGAGCTCCCTGACCAGCCAGCTTAGCAGAACTGGTTATATCAGGTTCACTGAAAGGCCTTGTCTCAAGAAAAATCAATGCTTGAAGAAAACTTCCTACACTGATCTCTGATTGCCACAGGCAATGCTTCCAGGCCCTCATGCATATGTGGATCTGTGCACAAACATATGCAAATATTATTTAGTCAGTTATAATATAGAAATTTAAAATGTCTTATTCAATAAATTAATAAATATGTATAATTACGTTATTTTAATCTATCACATTTTAGGGTGGATTGTTTGTTTTCTGTGGTGCTAGGCAGCAAATCCAGGACCTTGGGCATGCTTGGCCAGTTTTCTACTACTGGTCTACATCATTCATCTAGGTTTAAGGATTTCTGTGACTATCTGTCAGTATAATGGCTTCCTTTGTAAATCTTGTGTACTTTATCCTATGCATTTCAGACCCTTGTTCTGAACTGCGACCTTTGGCTTTGCCTGGGATGTGATTCCCCAGAAAATAATAAAGGTAATAATTAATAGATCTGACCTGCAGTAATGTCAAAGCAAGTAAGCAAACAAGCAAACAGACAAACAAACAAAAAAGCTCTAGGCCATGGAAATCTTAACAAATAAGAAAAATGGATGAGGAGAAATCCAAAGGGACCAATTTAAGTCATGGGTCTTTTGTTTCCTCCACTCGTATTGTGTCACTTCCAGCCTGCCCTGGATGTCAGGGTGACAGGAACACCCAGTTACAGTGAATTTGGAAAAATAAGCAACAGCCAAATGGCTATTGTCACTTTGGTGTTTAATTGTATTGCAATTATTCAGGAACAGAAGCAATGTTTGGTAACACTGCAACATGGTAAAATCCAGCCCCATTCTGTCACAAATGTATCTGTCTTTTGTCCATTCACTAAGTTCAAGTGAAACTCTAGACTCAGAGGACTGCAGTGGTATACTGAACTGAATCATTAGTGTTGATGAAACAAATGCATAAACAACAGAAAAATCTAATAATTGAGGTAGCCCTACCTTTCCCTAGAAGACTATTTAGATTATTGAGCAATACTGCAGCCATTTGCTTAGGTCTTCAGATAACTTTAAGGAACTCTGTGCTGGAGCTCTTTAATTTTGCATGCATCACACTTCACAACAGAGTGGATAACTGCAGACAAAATAAAGTGCTGATGAGAAATAGAACAGAATTTGCTATTAAGTCCACTAGTATGGAGAAGTGCGAGGTACCAGGAAGGCGATCCAATGTCTCATCCTAAAACTATATGACAACATGAATCCATCCCTGATCAGTTCATCTGGAATGCAGGCCTGCTGTGGCTGAGGCTGAGGCTGAGGCTGGCAACATGTCAAGAAAAGGCAAAAATAAAGGTTTAATGTCAAGCCACTCAATGTTTAAAGTCATTCACTAATTTTCAGTTCTTTTAAATATTTGTAGAAATGGGAATATGCTTAAAGAGACCTCTAGATCATACAACATACCACGATAAAAAGTGTAAAATAGTTATTTTCAGCACTTTCATGGCTCCTGTCCATATATTATTATCCAAAATAATACTTTCCTCTTCTCTGAAGGCATGAATATCTTGACACTAAAAAGAAGGTCGTATGGTCATATTAAATTCATGAAAATATGAGGAGAAGGGGGACAGAGGATGGGAGAATTGAAAGGCAACTGAGGGGTTGGGTGCTAAGGATCACTTACTTTGAGAATGCCCAGCAGTGTTTCCGAGAAGACACAGCATGTCAGTTTGGAGAATTTGACATGGCTGATAAAACACAGATCATTTTAACATAGTGTGAATGAAGAAACAACATCCTAGGGAATTATTGAACTGACCTAGAACTTGTAAGCATGCACAGGTGAGGTTGTTTTGGCTGAAAATGATGAACTATGCAAGGTAAAGTATAGCTCCACCAACCTGGTCCTAGGTTAAAATACTGGACTTGGACAAAATTCATTCTGTTCTAAAGTGGTTAACTTCTTGATAGAGTAGTTGCTTTCACCCTTTCCGCATGTAGTTTGAGTTGATGCAACTGAACTGAACTGTGAGTCATTTCTGTGATCTCTTGATTTAGGCTATAGTTTCTCCCTTTGTTTCAGTTGTTTTCACAGTGCCTGCTGGTCTCCAGATCACGGAAACTCACCTGGACTGACTGAAGAATAAAAGAAAACAAAGAATATGTTCATTCCAATTTCTGCTTAATATAATCTTAACTCGGATTCACTATTATTTTTAAAGCAAGAAAGCACTGTTAATAAACACAGGCACACACAGGGAAAGCCATTTTTCTGTGTATTGACTGTCATAAGATCTCTCCTCCAGCTGTCTTCCATTGTGGTCATGACACTCTTTCAACTTTCCTTCCTCCATCAAGGAATCAGCCTTCCTTGGCCCCACACCTTGTGCCTGTTGTTAATTCTTTTTCCACTTTGTATAGCTGTATTTACCCCCAAATCATACTCTTGATGGTGTTAGAAGACTCTTCCTTCTCATACCCAGCTGTGTTCTCTGATTGATGTACAAGTCCCTTGCCAAGGAAATGACTCAAATTAACTTTTAGTTACACTTCAAAGTTGCTTTAAAGATGATGAAGTTCATTGCAATACAATTTTTTTAAGTGGTTTGTCTATGAGGGTGATTGACACATAGGCAGGGGAATGGCTCTCTTTGTTCTTTTATGTACACTTCACTCACTCTTCTTTTCTGGGCTAACCTGGGTGGATGCATAAACTCAGGTTATCTGCCCTCTATCCTCAGCTAGGTGTGGCCTTGGAGGCTACAGAGTGTCTCAGATATCTTCCATTGGGAGGATACAGCATGAATAATGGTGGGTTCCATTCTTTTATGGAGCAAGGGTTTTCTTGATCCCCAAATAGCCTCTGCTTGTCTTCAAATTGATTTTTGCCCTACATTTCAGATCTAAGGGATCTCAAAATGTCTGTTATTTTACATGTCTGGATGCTTCATCCTTCCATTGTTTCATCTGATCATACTCACATACAATAAATAGTCAGTTTATTACACTTGGGCTACATAAGCAATGCTGAACCCTTCAAACTGTGTTGTCCTTCATCCTTCTTGCCAAGAGTAGTGCACTTACCCAATCAGCATTCTCTCTCTCTCTCTCTCTCTCTCTCTCTCTCTCTCTCTCTCTCTCTCCCTCTCCCTCTCTCTCTCTCACTGTATGAGTGTTGTACTACTTTGTTTTAATTTTTGTAACTTTTTCACAAGCTAGAGTAATCCATTTTTATAGGTATAGAGTTGTGAATTTAAGTCTCATGCTTGTGTCTCTGTCTGTCTCTGTCTCTCTGTCTCTCTCTCTGTCTCTCTCTCTCTCTCTCTCTCTCTCTCTCTCTCTCTCTCTCTCTCT
>CABHPP010153675.1:0-13180 GCA_902168425.1 Peromyscus attwateri
TGCATGTGGAGGGGTGCATATGCACATGTGTGCATGTCTGGGGCCATACATGTGGAGGGTTGCATATGTACATATGTGCATGTCTGGGGCCATGCATGTGGAGGCCAAGGGTTGATGTCTGAAGTCTTCCTCCCTGGGTCTCCCTACACCTTATTTGTTGAAGCTGGTACCTCGATGAACCAAGGACTCATCTCTACAATAAGAATAGCAGCCCGCTCGCTCCGGGGATCCCCCGGGTCTTGGTTTGCTTTCTGTTGCTGTAAAATCATCATGACCAAAAGCAGCTCTGGGGAGGAAAATGTTTACTTGGCTTGCCATCTGTCATCAGGGGAAACCAAGGCAGGAACTCAAGGCAAGCACCCAGGAGGCAGTAACTGAAGCAGGGACTCTGGGGGGACGCTGCTCACTGACTTGCTCAGCTACTGTTCTCAGGCAACCCATGACCGCCTGCCCATGGGTAGCACTGTTCATGCCTCCTGCATCAATTAGCAACCAATAAAATGCCCCCACAGACATGTCTACAGGGCCATCGGATAGAAGCGGTTATTCAGGTGAGACTCCCTCCTTCCAGATACATCAAGATCTGTGTCACCTTGACAAAAACTAGCCAGCACGGGTGTTTTCACCTTCTGAGAAATGGAATTACAGGTGTCCTATGACTCCTGGCGTTGGTGGCCTGCCATGAGCCCAAGGACCAGCCAGGGGTCTCAGGGAGTATGCCATCCATCCACAGTCTGTTCCACACTTCAGGTAAGCTACACACAGGTGTTCAATGAGAACTTAGGACAGGTGTCCCTGGGAGCAGCTGTCCTTGGAACCCAGCCAGTCCAGGTCATTCCCAGGCTGCACAGTTCGGGCTACCAATCTTGGCTTCTCTCCAGTTGTCCCAATTGTGCCTCCAAGCATCATATATCCTGGAAATGAGTCTGATTTGGTCAATTGCATTGAGAGGAAGCTGGTAACTAAAAGGGGTTCAAGTGGCAGAGCACAGCATTCTGGACAGAGTTCCGGGGAAAAAAAGGCTCCCACAGGCACCACGGCCAAATTATGTCAAGTAAAGTTCATCTCCCCTGGGAAATGAGTGTGCGCGCCTGTGCATGTGTGCCTGTGTGTATGTGTGTGCCTGTGAGTGTGTGTGTGTGTAAGAGAGTGTGTGTGTTTGTGTGAGTGTATGTATGAGAGTGTGTGTGTGTGTGTTTGTGTGAGTGTATGTATGAGTGTGTGTGTGTGTGTGTGTGTGTGTGTGTGTGTGTGTGTGAGCGTGTATCTTCTAAGCCACTTCTGTTATCTATAAATAAAGCTGGCCTGCGTGAGAACGGAGTAGAAAGGCTCTCCACAGCGCAGGATGTTGTTTTTATTATTGTCCTGTTTCTTCACAAACACTGATGCAGCCTTCCTAACCCCGAGCAGAGGTCACTTCTCATTGTTTTAACACCTGCTCTCTTTGAAAAGGAACACAACTTCCCCAAGCCATTGAGAAATCCAGCCTGCCCCCACCCCTCTTGATGGTCTCCCATATTTCACTTCCGATAAATACTTCCGAGTAAATAACACGTGTCCGTCCAGTTTCTGTTGGTTTGTTTGGGGTTTTCACGTCCCGTCTCTTTTTCGATATTATTTTCACAAGACTTATATAATGAGACAATAGGTTGGGGACCCATGACGGGGAGCTAATTGCAAACAACAGCTGGCCTGTTCATAAAACAAAAGTGACACGTTTAGTCGCTCATGAGACGGGGAGACAGGGATTACCAAGCCCAATGACATAAGCAAGGCCCAGCTGAAAAGCAGGGAAAGCAGCAACATGGCTTATCATCCACCATATTAAACTGTCAGGCTTTGTAGAAACATCTTTGTTTTAAAGACAGGAGGCTGGAAGACTGACTGGGTTTATTGCTTCCCTTCTGCCTCCCAGGCTAGGGTCACTGTTTACCTTCAAGCTCAGCACTTCCTAGATCTAGCCTTGACCCAGACCAGGGGTCAGGATGGCAGCAAGCCCACATCTCTAGAGAGCTGGGTTTCATCTGTGGCCGTTCCCCAACATCTTATGGGCTCAGGTTTCAGCTAATGAAGTCTGCCTGTGCTGTGAAGGAGTGTAAATATCAGAGGAAAACCTTCTGGGCATGCTCCTGCCTCAGCATCTCAGTTTGTTGTGTGCTAACCCTTCTCATGCCAGAGACATGGCTTCAGACTTGGTAGTCATCTCGACACATGAGATGTGGACAAAAGCAGTGATGGGGGAGGGGGAGACAGCATTTCGGAAAACAGCTCAGGAGGGCTGGAGAGAGCACTGGCTGCTCTTGCAGAGGACCGAGCTCAGCTGCCAGCACCCACACGAGGCAGCTCACAAAAGCCTGTAGCTCCCATTCCAAGGATGCCTTGCCCGTCACCTGCACTCACATGCACATAGCCACACACAGACACACAGACATCCATGTAAGTAAAAAATATAAAAATAAATCTTATAAAACAAAACAACTCAGTAAAGCTGAGTTTACAAAGAAAAGCTCGTCTGGGCTGTGGTGGCGGGGTCCTCTGCACTGCCCAGCTGCCTGCATTAAGAACTGGAAGGTTTTTCCTGTGTGCTTATGAAGGATAATTGGTCTGTGATTTTCTTTTAACAACTGTGTCACATTTCATTATCAGGGTTATGTTGGCTTCATAAGATGGGATGCGTTCCTTTCTTCTTGTAGTTTCTAAGAATTTACATAAGGTTGGTATTATGTCTTTATATTTGATAGAAACCAGCTGGGTCTGGAATTTTCTTTGTGGAAGGTTTTCAATGAAGAAACATCAATGTGGCTTACAGTACAGCTCGGCCCAAGCTTCCTGTGCCTTACCGGTCTGCTTTAGTAGGCGACGTATTGCATCCGACAATTTGATCATTTGGTATAAGTTGTGGAATTTCTTTTATTCAATTGCTCAGGATACTTGACATTATCTCCTTCACATCTGTAGGGTCTGTGGTGACCCCACACCACCTCTCTAACTAATATCTGTAGGGTCTGTGGTGACTCCACATCATCTTTCTAATGTCATTGGGGTCTTAGTGACTCCACACCACCTCTCTAATATCTGTAGGGTCTGTGGTGACCTCACACCACCTCTCTAATATCTGTAGGGTGTGTGGTGACCCCATACCACCTCTCTAATATCTGTAGGGTCTGTGGTGACCCCACACCATCTTTCTAATGTCATTGGGGTCTTAGTGACTCCATACCATCCCCTTAATACCTGTAGAATCTTTGGTGACTCCCCCTACCCCTTTGCCACATCTGATATGTGTAACTCTTTTTTTTTTCTGTCTTTGACTCCTGTTTCTAGTTTATCATTCTTTTCAGTATTTTTGGAGGCTGCCCTTGGTTGGTTAATTTTCTTGATTATTTCCTGCTTGAGTTATCCACTGTTGCATAACTAATGATCCCCCTGCCTTAGTCACTTAAACAGCATGCTACTCTTACCGACCCTGAATTCTGTAGTCAGGAATGGTACAACTCAGATGTCCCTGCATGACCTCACAGGCTCAGGAATCAAAGGCTTGGCTGGCACAATGGCATCACCCAACCACCTGACCTGGGGGTAAGCAGCTTCCGGGCAGACTCACAGAGCTGTCAGCAGGGTGGGGATCCTGTCCCCTGAGCTGCTGGATTGAAGAATCAAGAGTTCTTTGTTGGCATTGACTAGAGAAGGCTCCCTTCATGCCTGTCCACAGTGGGGGTGAGGGGCTTGCCACAGGCAGGCCACAGCATGGTGACTAACTCCAGTAGAGTGAGTAAGCAGGATGGAGCTGGGAGGAACAGTAGGGGGAGGGGAGGGCCAGAGACACCTGGCCACCCTGTCTCCCGGAAGCCATGTCTCTCCTCATCCCCTTTGCTTATCTCTCAAGTTCCATACTTCCTAGTTCCAAAAAAAGTTCCATCCATTCTATGATTTTTGTGGTTGGAGGCCTGGTCCCATGCAGCTGAGGAGTGGAACAGAGTTGTTAGTACTTAGTATTAGTATTAATTAGGATTGGTGATTAGTATTTTGATTAGTAATCCCCTTAGTATTTTAGGCTCTTTCTCATCGATGGATTGTATCTCTGTACAAAATTCTTTCTTGATGCTTTCTGCCTTGGAACTGTCCTAGCTTCTTCCAGTCTCTTCCTGATTTGGCCATTGTCTAGATGTGAATGATACAAGCCACGTGGCAGCATGGACTGTTCAATCGTCCAGGCGGGTCTTCCCACCTACAGCTCTGATGGCTCTTCCGCATCTGTCCCTTACGGAGCTTAGGCAGTTGTTACACAAAGGCACCGGGTCACAAAACACCGTTCTGTGGAGTCAGGGCTAACGATGGACCCTCAAAACCAAATACACTCACACTGCTTCTTTCTTGGTGTGTGCATGTGCGTCTCAGCCTGTGGGTGTGTCTGTGGGGGCACACACATGCCACCAAGTGTGGAGGTTAGAGGTCAACCTGCAGGAGTTGATTCTGTGTGGCTGCCCTGGATTGCCTTTAGCAGCTGAGCCATCTAGCCTGTCCTCCACCTTATATCCCGAGACAAGGTCTTTCACTGATTGCGGAACTCACCATTCCATCTAGGTAGGCTGGCCAGCAAGATCCAGGGGTTCCTGTTTCTGCCTCCCTAACCTTGGAGTTATAGGCACACAGCACCATGCCTGGATTTCCTGGAATTCGAACTCATGGTCCTCACGTTTTCATCACAAGCACTTCACCCACGGACCCACCTCCTCAGTCCTTCGTTCACCCTCCTGTTACTGTTACTCATTCCAAACGCACCTTCCAGTTCAGGGCTGCCCATCCGTCTAGACACTGGCATGTCCATGGCTTCCTTTTGGAATTGAGACCATCATCCCTGTTCCTTGAGAAAGACCCTGAGATGAAAAAGGGAAGGAGAGGGAGCCCCAAGACCAGAGGGCAGGGGGACAGGTGTGTCAGGGCTGTATAGACCATCACTGGTATATACGTAAGCATCTCCACATTCCTGTGCAGTGGACACACTTCTAGAGAGGGAGCCCCAAGACCAGAGGGCAGGGGGACAGGTGTGTCAGAGCTGTATAGATCATCACTGGTATATACGTAAGCATCTCCACATTCCTGTGCAGTGGGCGCTCACTTCTATCTTCCAACTCTTAGAGAGAGACTTTGATGTTCTCACAGATCCCAGCACAGGGGTCTGGCTGAGTCTGCGCATATTCCCCGTTATGGCCTCTTGGGGCAGTCATTTTCCAAACCGAACACTTAGGTTTACTCATAGAAAACACAGGCTTCGGTGGAAATGATGAAATCCCATTTCTGCAGGACGGGTGGGCACACTTCACTTGTCCCACTCTGTCTGCTTATTTCGTGACCTTGGGTGTATCAGAGATGCCAGGGAATGGGGGTCACCAAGGGCCACACTTCCTCTCCTGTGGTTTGGGGGCCCTGTGGCTTCCATGTGGAGTGATGGGCACAGAATTCAAGTAGAGGTGAACAGAGACAAAAAATGGCCAGAAGAAGAAAAAAAATGCGAAGAAAAAGCCGGAAAGGAAAGGAGGACAAATGGGTAGAACTGGTGGAAGATGTGCCCTGTGTGATTGTCTCAACCCACTTGTCAAAGTGAACCATGGTATCCCGGGTTCCCTGCTCACAACCTTGAGCTGAACTTGAGTGCCATCCAGGCCCTGTTCCTTCCCAGTGCTCTGGATCTCTTTATGAGCGTGCATTGGTGGTTGACAGAGGCCATCTGTGGGCTGTCCTTGGTGTCTCGTCATTCGCTCTTTCCCAGCATGCCAGTCTACTACTCTAAAGCTGCTTGATCCCTCTTCCCTCAGCTTGAGTCTCCTCCAGGGGATGACGACCCCATCCCCTAGCCATGACCTCCCCAGATGGAGGCAAGCCCAGTTTGGGGTGTGACACAGTCTTTTGATGGGAACAAGTAGGGTAGAGACCCATTAGTACCCCAAGCCTGCTAGCCTAGCCCTTGGAGAGCTGGCGAGAGGCTTCTGCTCAGGGCATAAAATAAAGTCTGTGGTGGGCTATCATCCATCTTGTGGGTGAGAGAATTATTAGTGGTATGCTGACCTGGTATGAGTTTATATCGAGTTAAGAGATGTTATTGATGGCGCTTCTCATTCCTCAGGCTCTGAGAGCCATACCTGGTACTGACATGTAAACACACCAGGCCTGCTTTCAATAACCACCGTTAGACCTCAGGCTCCCCCTCTCCTTGTTCAGGGCTTTGGATGCTGTACTTAAGACTGACCTGGCACCGTGAATTCCAATAATACAGAGTACTTGAAATGTCAAGCTGTTTATCATACCAGAGCTGGTTCTTATCTTCTCAGTGAAAGATTAACCAAGACATGCCCCAGAGCTCCATGTGGACCTATCCCCACATTGAAGCCTTCTGCCTAGAGAATGGAATTCCAGCTCCATTTCTCCCTCACCCGACTGAAACCAGGTACCCCAGGGAGGCCCATGGCTGAGTTCTGCCCAAGTCTCAGCTCTCACTGGTAACCTGTCTCAGATTCCACATCCCTCATCTCTAGGACACCTTCAAAGGCCAGAGGCACACCCCGATTCTGCAGTGACGTTTCTTCCTGGCCTGGGTTCTTCCTCAGATAAATTCTAGCATAGTTGTTTATGTTTTCAGATTGTAAATGTCAGGGAGTGGGGAACAGCTTAAGTTGACTAGCTGTTTACTCTCGGGTAGTCCCTTGAAACCCGGGGCTGATCAAGTCTCTGAACTGGGCTGGGTGCAGGGTTTGCTGTGTTTCTTCTCTCTGTTGGCATCTCATTCTCGATGAAGGATTCAAAGTGCCTGCTCTGAATTTCTCTAGCCTATTTCCAGCCAGCCATTCCTGTGCCCCCACCCCCGAGTCTTGACAATGTAAGAAGTTACAGGCCTCTAGGTGATAGGCTATCTGGATGACATTTTTGTTTGTTTGTTTGTGATACTGGGGATTGTACCCAGGGCTTGGTGCATGGTAGGCAATTGCTGTGCCATGGAATTTTATCTCCAGCCCTTAAAACACCTTTGAAGAAAAAAAAATTGAGGCAAGTTCTCAGCAATTTGCCCGGGATGGATTTGAACTCAGTTTGGAATTCAGCCTCGCCCTTGAACTTGTTTGGGATCCTTCTGTGTCAGCCTCCTGAGTCCCTGGGTTTATTGTCCTGCACCACGATAGTAAGCTGGAAGACTTCTTATTCCATCAATATGGAGATGGAGATGGAGGGCATAGGAGCTTCCCCGGGCTAACCCAGATGGCAGGAGTGACGTCAAGCCTTTACTTCAGGACTTTTCCAGCAGAGAACCCAGCTTCTTAAACCATGGCCTCTAATGTGAGGGTTGTAGAACGTCTGGCAGTGGGAAAAGGTTTCTGAACACACAGCCATGGAAAATTAATCCAGATTCAAATGTGCGATGGATCAGAGGGGTTCTGGCGAAACTCGCCTGTACTGAGTCACACAGCTGCACTGCAGCCATGGTTCTGAACACCTTACAGACAGGTTGCATTGCTGAGACCCTCGGGCTGCAGGCCAGCAGCAAGCATCGAAATGCCTGGGCTCAGAGACTGAGACTGTGGTGGATCACAGATTGCAGGGTTTTTACTGTACGCACAAAGCTCCTGCTCCTGTAGAGGGGTGAGGGATTAACTATGCAGAGCAAAGGGTTCTACTGCTGTCCCACCATAGTCCCTCAGCATACGCTAACCGGCTTGGCTTGTCATTGTGTTGGATTGGGTTAGAATATACGATTCTAAAAATTGTTGTTTAAGTTGTGGACCTGAGTTTCATTAAAGAAAATATTCAAATGTATTTTGGCTTGGAATTGGGATAGAATTTCCAATAATTTATGAAGTAGGTCTAAACATCTTTCTGCCATTTTATACCATGTATTTATGCGAAGCAGTGTTCTCGGCATCAATGGCTACAAAATCAGAACACCAGCCAGTTTGGAAAACCACTGAAGGTGCTCTGCCTTTGAGACAGTCAACTGTGAGCAAAAACAACTATTTCTTCTTGTTAAACTGTTTCTGTCAGGCATTTTGTCTCGGTGACTAAGAGCTAACACGAGAGCAAAAAAATATTACTGCAGTCCAAGGCCAGGGCTCCAGAAGCTAGGGGACAGGAAGCAGGTGGCTGCTGCTGACCTCACTCTGCAGCTGTGAGCCTCAAACTCTGTCAGCTAATGGGCCTGTGGGTATCTCTCCTCCACATCAGATCTTGGATCACAAGCCCTGAGCCCCTGCACTCATGGTTTAGCATAGGTAATAGGCACAGTCTAGACAAAATGTAATTCATGTCTCCGACACACCAGGTCACTAGTGAAACACCTGAGGTTGTAAGAAAGGGAAACGTCACATGCCAATCATTTTTAAACCAATAATCATTTTTAAACAAGGTGAGATGGGTTCTTTATATTATTTATTTTGTGCAAAGTGTTCATGCATGCTAAGATGCACTTATACAACAAAGGCCATGGAGATGTAGCCCTTGGTGGCCCACCAAGTCAGGCATGGAAAGAGCTCATAAAAATCATACTAAATGGCCGGGGAGGCAACTTGGTCTGTAAGATGCTTGCCAAGCAAGCATGAGGAACCCCAGAGCCCAGCTGAGAAGGCTAGTGTGCTTGTACACTTGTAAAACCCACCTCTGTGGCACCCAAGACAAGATCCCTGGGACTTGCTGGCCAGTCAGTCTATGCTAATTTATGAACTCCAGGATCAGCTTAGAGAGCTTCTCTCAAAAAAATTGATTGACTAAAATAAATAAATTAAAACAAGATGGATGACATCTGAGGAATTCCATCAAAGGTTAGCCTCTGGTCTCTACACATATGCTCACATTCATACACACACACATACACACACACACACACACACACACACACACACACACACACACACACACACACACAGACCCCGAGATACAGAGAACAATAAAGAGCTATGTTATATCAACATCTAAATAAATGGATTAAAATTATGAATAGGAAGAGTCTGTAGATGGGTAGAATTATTAGTAAACATTTCCATAAGAATAAATTCAATTAGTAAATAAGATGGAAAATGTTCACTCATACATGTAATCACGAGATGTAATTAATTTCCCCTCCGGGGAAATGATTAAGAATATTCACCCCTAAAGGGAACAACCTGTCTGCACGTATCTTTTCAGTGAGGCCATGACATCAAGTATCATTAGACAGCATGCATACGAACTGCAGGTGGACACCCAGAAAGCTCATCTGCCGTCCCCAGACCTTCCACACATGCAGGGGAGCAGAGTATCAAGCAGGGCTTGCCTTTCCTTCGTCCTCTGTGTAGACTCTGGATGGCCCATTGATGGGCCACACTCATGAACAGGGGTGATGACATCTGATCTGAAGAGAGGCAAGGTCATCAGAAAACCCACAGGGAACCATGGAGGGCCTGAAGATACCCTGTGCTTGGACAGGCGACAGAACCTGAGTCATCTTCCGACACACACACACACACACACACACACACACACACACACACACACACACACTTTAATGACTATTGACTATTTTTTTCAATCCATCCAGCGTTGTGGCATGCATGATGACCACTCCATACATGCCTAGTATGTGTAACTGTTCAGACTTGTAAGAACCCCTGCACTGGTCAGTCTTTGTCAACTTGACACAAACTAGAGTCACCCGGGGAGAAGGAATTAACTGAGGCAATCCTCCATTAAACTGACCTGTGAGCAAGGCTGTGGGGCATTATTTTGGTGAACGATGAATGTGGGAGGGACCAGCCCACTGTGGGTGGTGCCATCCTGGGCTGCTGTCCTGGGTTGTACAAGAAAGCAGGCGGAGCAAGCCATGGGGCTCAAGCTGGTAAACAGCACTCTTCCATGGTCTCTGCTTCAGTTCCTGCCTCCAGGTTCCTGGCCTGACTTCCCCGGATGATGGACTATAACCTGTGAGCCACATAAACCCTTTTGTCCCCCAGGTTGCTTTTGGACAAGGTGTTTTTCACAGCGATAGGAAAGCAGACTAAGACAGCCAACCTCTCTTCAGCATTCACCACTTTGACGTGTTGGGCATTTTGCATTTTAGTGGTGGCCATTCAGAAATGTATCATTGGTTCATTTGTCTTACAATGCTAAGCAATAACAAGGTGTTAGTGCTTAGCAATAAATAATAAGGGGTGCTCCTCCACTCCAGCTGGGTCTGACACCTCTTCTTGAAGTTCTGTACCACCTTCCCAGGGACCACTATTCCACTCATCCTACAAGAATGACTTACTGGTTTCTACAGAACAATAGGATTTCATTCTTTTTTTTTTTTTTTATGGCCACATAGTATTCTGGATGCAAATCCACTGCATTATCATTATCAATTCATCCAGGGAAGGACATGTGAGTTTATTCCGTGTTTGGCTCTAGCTTTTCTACAATTTAATGTCCCCTGTGTGTCTGTGGGGCATATTTCTGCACTCCAGCTCTGGCCATGCAGATCCCCATCGTATGGCGGCCTGTCACTGTATCCAGGCTGAGATTGTGAGGGTCGGCACTACAGCCGCATGCACTCCCTTGTCATGTTATCCCCAATATCATCATCATCATCATCATCATCATCATCATCATCATCATCTCCTTTCTGTGAAGTTCGAGAGCTTTTCTCCTCCCCTCCCCATCTGTTCAGGAGCCTGTCAGAGCTGCATCCAGCTTCCAGCCACCGGCAGGCGCTGTGGCTCAGTCTCTTCAGCACTAAATTATGAAGGAGCGGACATCCGACACCATCACTACCTGGACCACTCGCAAACTAACATCCTGTCTTAGTTACGCTCCTATAGCTGTGATGAAGCACCATCACCAAGGCAACTTACAGAAGGAAGAGTTTATTTGGACTTATGGTTCCCGAGGGATAAGAGTGTGTCAGCGCCATGGTAGGGACACATGGCAACAGGCAGGGATGGCAGCAGAGGCAGCTGAGAACTCACATTTTAAATGTCAGCTAGGAAGCTGAGAGCAAGAATTTGAAATGGCAAGAGTCGTTAAACTCTCAAAGTCTGCCCCCAGTGCACACTTCCTCCAACAAGCCTGCACTCCTAAATCTCCCCAGTAGAGCCACCAACTAGGGACTGGGTCTGTGGGGATCATGTCTCATTCAAACCATGACACCTCCATCGTGTCTGCTGTGGCTCTTGTCTCTCAGTTATGTGCCTAACACCTTCATCAGCCGAGTGCTCAGAGACACTGTGTACAAGTGGAGCACATGTGTGCAACTGGACCATTGGATACTGTCCACTGCCTGTGAAGAGAGCTATGCAGTGTGTGTGTGTGTGTGTGTGTGTGTGTATACATATGTATGTATGTCTTCTGCCTGTGAAGAGAGCTGCGCACAGGGTGTGTGTGTGTGTGTGTGTGTGTGTGTGTGTGTATACATATGTATATGTATGTATGTCTTCTGCCTGTGAAGAGAGCTGCGCACGGTGTGTGTGTGTGTGTGTGTGTATGTGTGTGTGTGTGTGTGTGTGTGTGTGTCTTCTACCTGTGAAGAGAGCTGCGCACAGTATGTGTGTGTATATACATATACACCTATGTGTATATGTATGTATGTCCACGGCCTGTGAAGAGAGTTGCACACAGTATGTATACATATATACACACACACATACACACACACACATACACATACTGTGTGCAGCTCTCTTCACAGGCAGTGCACACACACACACACACACACACACACACACACACACACACACACATCCCTGCTGATCCATATAGCTGCTGATCTTATAGGCCATGCAGTCCCAACCCCTGTGTGGGGCACTGTGGGGTCTGCCCCTCAGAATTCTCAGTCAGGGGAAGAGGGTGCAGACACTCTAGCTTATCCCTGTGCTGTGCTCGAGGCTACTGCACACATCTCTTGCTCTTCTGGGCTGTCTGTGAGTGTCTGTGCCTACGGGCCGAGCAGGTATCGTGTGTGAAGAATCTACAGTTACCTCAGTCAGGAAGCTGGCTGATGCCACAATGACTGGAGTGAAAGGTGAGCTAGGAGGTGGAGTTCAAGGAGGGGCTTCTGATCTGCCTCAGGGCCTGAGTCACACCTGTGGTGTGTGCTGGGCATCAGGGTTCAGTAGTCCCTCTGAGGATTCATGAACTCCCGTGGTACACAGTGGGTAATCTGTGTCTTTTATCTCAGGGCATTGGTGACTTTCAGCTTCTGGATTTCTGTCCCCATCATCTGGCTGTGGAGGGCTATACTAGGGTTGTGAGTATAGAAAATTAGCTCACCTGGCCTGTATGAGACTCAGTCTTTCACCTGTGAAGCGAGAACAATACTCTGCCATTCCTGCCTCGTGGGCATTGTGTGGTGGAGACAGATTAGGAATGACAGACTGCTGACAGAAGTGCTTTACAGTTTTTAAATCCTGCACTGCAGTGAAGCCAGACTCTCCGTGGAGGGCAGACAGGGAAGCACATGGACCGTGGGGCTGTAGCAACGATGGCATCCCACGGTGCTGGAGAGCCTGATGAACATCCTGTATCTTGCCACACAGCATCGTTGGTGCCTCACTGTGGTCCCCAGGTGACCACCCTTAGCATCTTTTCTTACAGGACACAGACCCGGAGACACACAGGTCCTTCTAGAAGAGGTATAGTGGAGGGAGGGCAGCCCTCTGACAGCCCACTGCCTGCTCCAAATCTTTCTCCAAAGCTTGGGTCATACATGGTGACCTCTGACCATGGACCTTGGGACCACAAATTTCACCATCCAAGTCCTAGAGTATCTTCTGTAGAGAAGGCGAGCATAGGAATCAAAGGTTAGTCTACCAGTGCTAAGTATGGGAGACCAGTGGACACAGCTGTGAGAAATTACAGCTGAGGCTGGTTTTCCATGGCACAAATTGATTAACCTAGATGAATCATGGGGGCAGTGCCTGAGCCTGCTGGGCCTGTTGGTCTAAATGTCCCTAGTTATCTGTATTCTCTCTAGGTAGTGGGTTTGAGATTTTTAGTGTAGAGTCCTCACAGTGCCTGACACAGGGATTTTTAACTCTCTTCTTCCTGGGATATTTCACTGCACATCTCAACTCACACCCAGAGCCTATCTTAGAACAAACAGTTGTACAGTCTGCCCTTCCCAGTGTCCACAGTGCAGAGTCCTCCCTTCCCAGTGTCCACAGTGCACAGCCCTCCCTTCCCAGTGTCC
>CABHPP010153676.1:0-13259 GCA_902168425.1 Peromyscus attwateri
TGCATGTGGAGGGGTGCATATGCACATGTGTGCATGTCTGGGGCCATACATGTGGAGGGTTGCATATGTACATATGTGCATGTCTGGGGCCATGCATGTGGAGGCCAAGGGTTGATGTCTGAAGTCTTCCTCCCTGGGTCTCCCTACACCTTATTTGTTGAAGCTGGTACCTCGATGAACCAAGGACTCATCTCTACAATAAGAATAGCAGCCCGCTCGCTCCGGGGATCCCCCGGGTCTTGGTTTGCTTTCTGTTGCTGTAAAATCATCATGACCAAAAGCAGCTCTGGGGAGGAAAATGTTTACTTGGCTTGCCATCTGTCATCAGGGGAAACCAAGGCAGGAACTCAAGGCAAGCACCCAGGAGGCAGTAACTGAAGCAGGGACTCTGGGGGGACGCTGCTCACTGACTTGCTCAGCTACTGTTCTCAGGCAACCCATGACCGCCTGCCCATGGGTAGCACTGTTCATGCCTCCTGCATCAATTAACAACCAATAAAATGCCCCCACAGACATGTCTACAGGGCCATCGGATAGAAGCGGTTATTCAGGTGAGACTCCCTCCTTCCAGATACATCAAGATCTGTGTCACCTTGACAAAAACTAGCCAGCACGGGTGTTTTCACCTGAGAAATGGAATTACAGGTGTCCTATGACTCCTGGCGTTGGTGGCCTGCCATGAGCCCAAGGACCAGCCAGGGGTCTCAGGGAGTATGCCATCCATCCACAGTCTGTTCCACACTTCAGGTAAGCTACACACAGGTGTTCAATGAGAACTTAGGACAGGTGTCCCTGGGAGCAGCTGTCCTTGGAACCCAGCCAGTCCAGGTCATTCCCAGGCTGCACAGTTCGGGCTACCAATCTTGGCTTCTCTCCAGTTGTCCCAATTGTGCCTCCAAGCATCATATATCCTGGAAATGAGTCTGATTTGGTCAATTGCATTGAGAGGAAGCTGGTAACTAAAAGGGATTCAAGTGGCAGAGCACAGCATTCTGGACAGAGTTCCGGGGAAAAAAAGGCTCCCACAGGCACCACAGCCAAATTATGTCAAGTAAAGTTCATCTCCCCTGGGAAATGAGTGTGCGCGCCTGTGCATGTGTGCCTGTGTGTATGTGTGTGCCTGTGAGTGTGTGTGTGTGTGTAAGAGAGTGTGTGTGTTTGTGTGAGTGTATGTATGAGAGTGTGTGTGTGTGTGTGTTTGTGTGAGTGTATGTATGAGTGTGTGTGTGTGTGTGTGTGAGTGTGTATCTTCTAAGCCACTTCTGTTATCTATAAATAAAGCTGGCCTGCGTGAGAACGGAGTAGAAAGGCTCTCCACAGCGCAGGATGTTGTTTTTATTATTGTCCTGTTTCTTCACAAACACTGATGCAGCCTTCCTAACCCCGAGCAGAGGTCACTTCTCATTGTTTTAACACCTGCTCTCTTTGAAAAGGAACACAACTTCCCCAAGCCATTGAGAAATCCAGCCTGCCCCCACCCCTCTTGACGGTCTCCCATATTTCACTTCCGATAAATACTTCCGAGTAAATAACACGTGTCCGTCCAGTTTCTGTTGGTTTGTTTGGGGTTTTCACGTCCCGTCTCTTTTTCGATATTATTTTCACAAGACTTATATAATGAGACAATAGGTTGGGGACCCATGACGGGGAGCTAATTGCAAACAACAGCTGGCCTGTTCATAAAACAAAAGTGACACGTTTAGTCGCTCATGAGACGGGGAGACAGGGATTACCAAGCCCAATGACATAAGCAAGGCCCAGCTGAAAAGCAGGGAAAGCAGCAACATGGCTTATCATCCACCATATTAAACTGTCAGGCTTTGTAGAAACATCTTTGTTTTAAAGACAGGAGGCTGGAAGACTGACTGGGTTTATTGCTTCCCTTCTGCCTCCCAGGCTAGGGTCACTGTTTACCTTCAAGCTCAGCACTTCCTAGATCTAGCCTTGACCCAGACCAGGGGT
This sequence comes from Peromyscus attwateri, assembly GCA_902168425.1. Lineage (NCBI taxonomy): Eukaryota > Metazoa > Chordata > Mammalia > Rodentia > Cricetidae > Peromyscus > Peromyscus attwateri. The sequence goes on from CABHPP010153676.1 coordinate 1,963, forward strand.
CAGGATGGCAGCAAGCCCACATCTCCAGAGAGCTGGGTTTCATCTGTGGCCGTTCCCCAACATCTTATGGGCTCAGGTTTCAGCTAATGAAGTCTGCCTGTGCTGTGAAGGAGTGTAAATATCAGAGGAAAACCTTCTGGGCATGCTCCTGCCTCAGCATCTCAGTTTGTTGTGTGCTAACCCTTCTCATGCCAGAGACATGGCTTCAGACTTGGTAGTCATCTCGACACATGAGATGTGGACAAAAGCAGTGGTGGGGGAGGGGGAGACAGCATTTCGGAAAACAGCTCAGGAGGGCTGGAGAGAGCACTGGCTGCTCTTGCAGAGGACCGAGCTCAGCTGCCAGCACCCACAGGAGGCAGCTCACAAAAGCCTGTAGCTCCCATTCCAAGGATGCCTTGCCCGTTACCTGCACTCACATGCACATAGCCACACACAGACACACAGACATCCACGTAAGTAAAAAATATAAAAATAAATCTTATAAAACAAAACAACTCAGTAAAGCTGAGTTTACAAAGAAAAGCTCGTCTGGGCTGTGGTGGCAGGGTCCTCTGCACTGCCCAGCTGCCTGCATTAAGAACTGGAAGGTTTTTCCTGTGTGCTTATGAAGGATAATTGGTCTGTGATTTTCTTTTAACAACTGTGTCACATTTCATTATCAGGGTTATGTTGGCTTCATAAGATGGGATGCGTTCCTTTCTTCTTGTAGTTTCTAAGAATTTACATAAGGTTGGTATTATGTCTTTATATTTGATAGAAACCAGCTGGGTCTGGAATTTTCTTTGTGGAAGGTTTTCAATGAAGAAACATCAATGTGGCTTACAGTACAGCTCGGCCCAAGCTTCCTGTGCCTTACCGGTCTGCTTTAGTAGGCAACGTATTGCATCCGACAATTTGATCATTTGGTGTAAGTTGTGGAATTTCTTTTATTCAATTGCTCAGGATACTTGACATTATCTCCTTCACATCTGTAGGGTCTGTGGTGACCCCACGCCACCTCTCTAACTAATATCTGTAGGGTCTGTGGTGACTCCACATCATCTTTCTAATGTCATTGGGGTCTTAGTGACTCCACACCACCTCTCTAATATCTGTAGGGTCTGTGGTGACCTCACACCACCTCTCTAATATCTGTAGGGTGTGTGGTGACCCCACACCACCTCTCTAATATCTGTAGGGTCTGTGGTGACCCCACACCATCTTTCTAATGTCATTGGGGTCTTAGTGACTCCATACCATCCCCTTAATACCTGTAGAATCTTTGGTGACTCCCCCTACCCCTTTGCCACATCTGATATGTGTAACTCTTTTTTTTTTCTGTCTTTGACTCCTGTTTCTAGTTTATCATTCTTTTCAGTATTTTTGGAGGCTGCCCTTGGTTGGTTAATTTTCTTGATTATTTCCTGCTTGAGTTATCCACTGTTGCATAACTAATGATCCCCCTGCCTTAGTCACTTAAACAGCATGCTACTCTTACCGACCCTGAATTCTGTAGTCAGGAATGGTACAACTCAGATGTCCCTGCATGACCTCACAGGCTCAGGAATCAAAGGCTTGGCTGGCACAATGGCATCACCCAACTGCCTGACCTGGGGGTAAGCAGCTTCCGGGCAGACTCACAGAGCTGTCAGCAGGGTGGGGATCCTGTCCCCTGAGCTGCTGGATTGAAGAATCAAGAGTTCTTTGTTGGCATTGACTAGAGAAGGCTCCCTTCATGCCTGTCCACAGTGGGGGTGAGGGGCTTGCCACAGGCAGGCCACAGCATGGTGACTAACTCCAGTAGAGTGAGTAAGCAGGATGGAGCTGGGAGGAACAGCAGGGGGAGGGGAGGGCCAGAGACACCTGGCCACGCTGTCTCCCGGAAGCCATGTCTCTCCTTATCCCCTTTGCTTATTTATTAAGTTCCATACTTCCTAGTTCCAAAAAAAGTTCCATCCATTCTATGATTTTTGTGGTTGGAGGCCTGGTCCCATGCAGCTGAGGAGTGGAACAGAGTTGTTAGTACTTAGTATTATTAATTAGAATTGGTGATTAGTATTTTGATTAGTAATCCCCTTAGTATTTTAGGCTCTTTCTCATCGATGGATTGTATCTCTGTACAAAATTCTTTCTTGATGCTTTCTGCCTTGGAACTGTCCTAGCTTCTTCCAGTCTCTTCCTGATTTGGCCATTGTCTAGATGTGAATGATACAAGCCACGTGGCAGCATGGACTGTTCAATCGTCCAGGCGGGTCTTCCCACCTACAGCTCTGATGGCTCTTCCGCATCTGTCCCTTACGGAGCTTAGGCAGTTGTTACACAAAGGCACCGGGTCACAAAACACCGTTCTGTGGAGTCAGGGCTAACGATGGACCCTCAACCAAATACACTCACACTGCTTCTTTCTTGGTGTGTGCATGTGCGTCTCAGCCTGTGGGTGTGTCTGTGGGGGCACACACATGCCACCAAGTGTGGAGGTTAGAGGTCAACCTGCAGGAGTTGATTCTGTGTGGCTGCCCTGGATTGCCTTTAGCAGCTGAGCCATCTAGCCTGTCCTCCACCTTATATCCCGAGACAAGGTCTTTCACTGATTGCGGAACTCACCATTCCATCTAGGTAGGCTGCCCAGCAAGGTCCAGGGGTTCCTGTTTCTGCCTCCCTAACCTTGGAGTTATAGGCACACAGCACCATGCCTGGATTTCCTGGAATTCGAACTCATGGTCCTCACGTTTTCATCACAAGCACTTCACCCACGGACCCACCTCCTCAGTCCTTCGTTCACCCTCCTGTTACTGTTACTCATTCCAAACGCACCTTCCAGTTCAGGGCTGCCCATCCGTCTAGACACTGGCATGTCCATGGCTTCCTTTTGGAATTGAGACCATCATCCCTGTTCCTTGAGAAAGACCCTGAGATGAAAAAGGGAAGGAGAGGGAGCCCCAAGACCAGAGGGCAGGGGGACAGGTGTGTCAGGGCTGTATAGACCATCACTGGTATATACGTAACCTTCTCCACATTCCTGTGCAGTGGACACTCACTTCTAGAGAGGGAGCCCTAAGACCAGAGGGCAGGGGGACAGGTGTGTCAGGGCTGTATAGACCATCACTGGTATATACGTAAGCATCTCCACATTCCTGTGCAGTGGACACTCACTTCTAGAGAGGGAGCCCCAAGACCAGAGGGCAGGGGGACAGGTGTGTCAGAGCTGTATAGATCATCACTGGTATATACGTAAGCATCTCCACATTCCTGTGCAGTGGGCGCTCACTTCTATCTTTCAACTCTTAGAGAGAGACTGTGATGTTCTCACAGATCCCAGCACAGGGGTCTGGCTGAGTCTGCACATATTCCCCGTTATGGCCTCTTGGGGCAGTCATTTTCCAAACCGAACACTTAGGTTTACTCATAGAAAACACAGGCTTCGGTGGAAATGATGAAATCCCATTTCTGCAGGACGGGTGGGCACACTTCACTTGTCCCACTCTGTCTGCTTATTTCGTGACCTTGGGTGTATCGGAGATGCCAGGGAATGGGGGTCACCAAGGGCCATACTTCCTCTCCTGTGGTTTGGGGGCCCTGTGGCTTCCATGTGGAGTGATGGGCACAGAATTCAAGTAGAGGTGAACAGAGACAAAAAATGGCCAGAAGAAGAAAAAAAATGCGAAGAAAAAGCCGGAAAGGAAAGGAGGACAAATGGGTAGAACTGGTGGAAGATGTGCCCTGTGTGATTGTCTCAACCCACTTGTCAAAGTGAACCATGGTATCCCGGGTTCCCTGCTCACAACCTTGAGCTGAACTTGAGTGCCATCCAGGCCCTGTTCCTTCCCAGTGCTCTGGATCTCTTTATGAGCGTGCATTGGTGGTTGACAGAGGCCATCTGTGGGCTGTCCTTGGTGTCTCGTCATTCGCTCTTTCCCAGCATGCCAGTCTACTACTCTAAAGCTGCTTGATCCCTCTTCCCTCAGCTTGAGTCTCCTCCAGGGGATGACGACCCCATCCCCTAGCCATGACCTCCCCAGATAAGGGAAGCCCAGTTTGGGGTGTGACACAGTCTTTTGATGGGAACAAGTAGGGTAGAGACCCATTAGTACCCCAAGCCTGCTAGCCTAGCCCTTGGAGAGCTGGCAAGAGGCTTCTGCTCAGGGCATAAAATAAAGTCTGTGGTGGGCTATCATCCATCTTGTGGGTGAGAGAATTATTAGTGGTATGCTGACCTGGTATGAGTTTATATCGAGTTAAGAGATGTTATTGATGGCGCTTCTCATTCCTCAGGCTCTGAGAGCCATACCTGGTACTGACATGTAAACACACCAGGCCTGCTTTCAATAACCACCGTTAGACCTCAGGCTCCCCCTCTCCTTGTTCAGGGCTTTGGATGCTGTACTTAAGACTGACCTGGCACCGTGAATTCCAATAATACAGAGTACTTGAAATGTCAAGCTGTTTATCATACCAGAGCTGGTTCTTATCTTCTCAGTGAAAGATTAACCAAGACATGCCCCAGAGCTCCATGTGGACCTATCCCCACATTGAAGCCTTCTGCCTAGAGAATGGAATTCCAGCTCCATTTCTCCCTCACCCGACTGAAACCAGGTACCCCAGGGAGGCCCATGGCTGAGTTCTGCCCAAGTCTCAGCTCTCACTGGTAACCTGTCTCAGATTCCACATCCCTCATCTCTAGGACACCTTCAAAGGCCAGAGGCACACCCCGATTCTGCAGTGACGTTTCTTCCTGGCCTGGGTTCTTCCTCAGATAAATTCTAGCATAGTTGTTTATGTTTTCAGATTGTAAATGTCAGGGAGTGGGGAACAGCTTAAGTTGACTAGCTGTTTACTCTCGGGTAGTCCCTTGAAACCCGGGGCTGATGAAGTCTCTGAACTGGGCTGGGTGCAGGGTTTGCTGTGTTTCTTCTCTCTGTTGGCATCTCATTCTCGATGAAGGATTCAAAGTGCCTGTTCTGAATTTCTCTAGCCTATTTCCAGCCAGCCATCCCTGTGCCCCCACCCCCGAGTCTTGACAATGTAAGAAGTTACAGGCCTCTAGGTGATAGGCTATCTGGATGACATTTTTGTTTGTTTGTTTGTGATACTGGGGATTGTACCCAGGGCTTGGTGCATGGTAGGCAATTGCTGTGCCATGGAATTTTATCTCCAGCCCTTAAAACACCTTTGAAGAAAAAAAAATTGAGGCAAGTTCTCAGCAATTTGCCCGGGATGGATTTGAACTCAGTTTGGAATTCAGCCTCGCCCTTGAACTTGTTTGGGATCCTTCTGTGTCAGCCTCCTGAGTCCCTGGGTTTATTGTCCTGCACCACGATAGTAAGCTGGAAGACTTCTTATTCCATCAATATGGAGATGGAGATGGAGGGCATAGGAGCTTCCCCGGGCTAACCCAGATGGCAGGAGTGACGTCAAGCCTTTACTTCAGGACTTTTCCAGCAGAGAACCCAGCTTCTTAAACCATGGCCTCTAATGTGAGGGTTGTAGAACGTCTGGCAGTGGGAAAAGGTTTCTGAACACACAGCCATGGAAAATTAATCCAGATTCAAATGTGCGATGGATCAGAGGGGTTCTGGCGAAACTCGCCTGTACTGAGTCACATAGCTGCACTGCAGCCATGGTTCTGAACACCTTACAGACAGGTTGCATTGCTGAGACCCTCGGGCTGCAGGCCAGCAGCAAGCATCGAAATGCCTGGGCTCAGAGACTGAGACTGTGGTGGATCACAGATTGCAGGGTTTTTACTGTACGCACAAAGCTCCTGCTCATGTAGAGGGGTGAGGGATTAACTATGCAGAGCAAAGGGTTCTACTGCTGTCCCACCATAGTCCCTCAGCATACGCTAACCAGCTTGGCTTGTCATTGTGTTGGATTGGGTTAGAATATACGATTCTAAAAATTGTTGTTTAAGTTGTGGACCTGAGTTTCATTAAAGAAAATATTCAAATGTATTTTGGCTTGGAATTGGGATAGAATTTCCAATAATTTATGAAGTAGGTCTAAACATCTTTCTGCCATTTTATACCATGTATTTATGCGAAGCAGTGTTCTCGGCATCAATGGCTACAAAATCAGAACACCAGCCAGTTTGGAAAACCACTGAAGGTGCTCTGCCTTTGAGACAGTCAACTGTGAGCAAAAACAACTATTTCTTCTTGTTAAGCTGTTTCTGTCAGGCATTTTGTCTCGGTGACTAAGAGCTAACACGAGAGCAAAAAAATATTACTGCAGTCCAAGGCCAGGGCTCCAGAAGCTAGGGGACAGGAAGCAGGTGGCTGCTGCTGACCTCACTCTGCAGCTGTGAGCCTCAAACTCTGTCAGCTAATGGGCCTGTGGGTATCTCTCCTCCACATCAGATCTTGGATCACAAGCCCTGAGCCCCTGCACTCATGGTTTAGCATAGGTAATAGGCACAGTCTAGACAAAATGTAATTCATGTCCCCGACACAGCAGGTCACTAGTGAAACACCTGAGGTTGTAAGAAAGGGAAACGTCACATGCCAATCATTTTTAAACCAATAATCATTTTTAAACAAGGTGAGATGGGTTCTTTATATTATTTATTTTGTGCAAAGTGTTCATGCATGCTAAGATGCACTTATACAACAAAGGCCATGGAGATGTAGCCCTTGGTGGCCCACCAAGTCAGGCATGGAAAGAGCTCATAAAAATCATACTAAATGGCCGGGGAGGCAACTTGGTCTGTAAGATGCTTGCTAAGCAAGCATGAGGAACCCCAGAGCCCAGCTGAGAAGGCTGGTGTGCTTGTACACTTGTAAAACCCACCTCTGTGGCACCCAAGACAAGATCCCTGGGACTTGCTGGCCAGTCAGTCTATGCTAATTTATGAACTCCAGGATCAGCTTAGAGAGCTTCTCTCAAAAAAATTGATTGACTAAAATAAATAAATTAAAACAAGATGGATGACACCTGAGGAATTTCATCAAAGGTTAGCCTCTGGTCTCTACACATATGCTCACATTCATACACACACACATACACACTGACACACACACACACACACACACACACACACACACACACACACACAGACCCCGAGATACAGAGAACAATAAAGAGCTATGTTATATCAACATCTAAATAAATGGATTAAAATTATGAATAGGAAGAGTCTGTAGATGGGTAGAATTATTAGTAAACATTTCCATAAGAATAAATTCAATTAGTAAATAAGATGGAAAATGTTCACTCATACATGTAATCACGAGATGTAATTAATTTCCCCTCCGGGGAAATGATTAAGAATATTCACCCCTAAAGGGAACAACCTGTCTGCACGTATCTTTTCAGTGAGGCCATGACATCAAGTATCATTAGACAGCATGCATACGAACTGCAGGTGGACACCCAGAAAGCTCATCTGCCGTCCCCAGACCTTCCACACATGCAGGGGAGCAGAGTATCAAGCAGGGCTTGCCTTTCCTTCGTCCTCTGTATAGACTCTGGATGGCCCATTGATGGGCCACACTCATGAACAGGGGTGATGACATCTGATCTGAAGAGAGGCAAGGTCATCAGAAAACCCACAGGGAACCATGGAGGGCCTGAAGATACCCTGTGCTTGGACAGGCGACAGAACCTGAGTCATCTTCCGACACACACACACACACACACACACACACACACACACACACACACACACACTTTAATGACTATTGACTATTTTTTTCAATCCATCCAGTGTTGTGGCATGCATGATGACCACTCCATACATGCCTAGTATGTGTAACTGTTCAGACTTGTAAGAACCCCTGCACTGGTCAGTCTTTGTCAACTTGACACAAACTAGAGTCACCCGGGGAGAAGGAATTAACTGAGGCAATCCTCCATTAAACTGATCTGTGAGCAAGGCTGTGGGGCATTATTTTGGTGAACGATGAATGTGGGAGGGACCAGCCCACTGTGGGTGGTGCCATCCTGGGCTGCTGTCCTGGGTTGTACAAGAAAGCAGGCGGAGCAAGCCATGGGGTTCAAGCTGGTAAACAGCACTCTTCCATGGTCTCTGCTTCAGTTCCTGCCTCCAGGTTCCTGGCCTGACTTCCCCGGATGATGGACTGTAACCTGTGAGCCACATAAACCCTTTTGTCCCCCAGGTTGCTTTTGGACAAGGTGTTTTTCACAGCGATAGGAAAGCAGACTAAGACAGCCAACCTCTCTTCAGCATTCACCACTTTGACGTGTTGGGCATTTTGCATTTTAGTGGTGGCCATTCAGAAATGTATCATTGGTTCATTTGTCTTACAATGCTAAGCAATAACAAGGTGTTAGTGCTTAGCAATAAATAATAAGGGGTGCTCCTCCACTCCAGCTGGGTCTGACACCTCTTCTTGAAGTTCTGTACCACCTTCCCAGGGACCACTATTCCACTCATCCTACAAGAATGACTTACTGGTTTCTACAGAACAATAGGATTTCATTCTTTTTTTTTTTTTTTATGGCCACATAGTATTCTGGATGCAAATCCACTGCATTATCATTATCAATTCATCCAGGGAAGGACATGTGAGTTTATTCCGTGTTTGGCTCTAGCTTTTCTACAATTTAATGTCCCCTGTGTGTCTGTGGGGCATATTTCTGCACTCCAGCTCTGGCCATGCAGATCCCCATCGTATGGCGGCCTGTCACTGTATCCAGGCTGAGATTGTGAGGGTCGGCACTACAGCCGCATGCACTCCCTTGTCATGTTATCCCCAATATCATCATCATCATCATCATCATCATCATCATCTCCTTTCTGTGAAGTTCGAGAGCTTTTCTCCTCCCCTCCCCATCTGTTCAGGAGCCTGTCAGAGCTGCATCCAGCTTCCAGCCACCGGCAGGCGCTGTGGCTCAGTCTCTTCAGCACTAAATTATGAAGGAGCGGACATCCGACACCATCACTACCTGGACCACTCGCAAACTAACATCCTGTCTTAGTTACGCTCCTATAGCTGTGATGAAGCACCATCACCAAGGCAACTTACAGAAGGAAGAGTTTATTTGGACTTATGGTTCCCGAGGGATAAGAGTGTGTCAGCGCCATGGTAGGGACACATGGCAACAGGCAGGGATGGCAGCAGAGGCAGCTGAGAACTCACATTTTAAATGTCAGCTAGGAAGCTGAGAGCAAGAATTTGAAATGGCAAGAGTCGTTAAACTCTCAAAGTCTGCCCCCAGTGCACACTTCCTCCAACAAGCCTGCACTCCTAAATCTCCCCAGTAGAGCCACCAACTAGGGACTGGGTCTGTGGGGATCATGTCTCATTCAAACCATGACACCTCCATCGTGTCTGCTGTGGCTCTTGTCTCTCAGTTATGTGCCTAACACCTTCATCAGCCGAGTGCTCAGAGACACTGTGTACAAGTGGAGCACATGTGTGCAACTGGACCATTGGATACTGTCCACTGCCTGTGAAGAGAGCTATGCAGTGTGTGTGTGTGTGTGTGTGTGTGTGTATACATATGTATGTATGTCTTCTGCCTGTGAAGAGAGCTGCGCACAGGGTGTGTGTGTGTGTGTGTGTGTGTGTGTGTGTGTGTGTATACATATGTATATGTATGTATGTCTTCTGCCTGTGAAGAGAGCTGCGCACGGTGTGTGTGTGTGTGTGTGTGTATGTGTGTGTGTGTGTGTGTGTGTGTGTGTCTTCTACCTGTGAAGAGAGCTGCGCACAGTATGTGTGTGTATATACATATACACCTATGTGTATATGTATGTATGTCCACGGCCTGTGAAGAGAGTTGCACACAGTATGTATACGTATATACACACACACATACACACACACACATACACATACTGTGTGCAGCTCTCTTCACAGGCAGTGCACACACACACACACACACACACACACACACACACACACACCCCTGCTGATCCATATAGCTGCTGATCTTATAGGCCATGCAGTCCCAACCCCTGTGTGGGGCACTGTGGGGTCTGCCCCTCAGAATTCTCAGTCAGGGGAAGAGGGTGCAGACACTCTAGCTTATCCCTGTGCTGTGCTCGAGGCTACTGCACACATCTCTTGCTCTTCTGGGCTGTCTGTGAGTGTCTGTGCCTACGGGCCGAGCAGGTATCGTGTGTGAAGAATCTACAGTTACCTCAGTCAGGAAGCTGGCTGATGCCACAATGACTGGAGTGAAAGGTGAGCTAGGAGGTGGAGTTCAAGGAGGGGCTTCTGATCTGCCTCAGGGCCTGAGTCACACCTGTGGTGTGTGCTGGGCATCAGGGTTCAGTAGTCCCTCTGAGGATTCATGAACTCCCGTGGTACACAGTGGGTAATCTGTGTCTTTTATCTCAGGGCATTGGTGACTTTCAGCTTCTGGATTTCTGTCCCCATCATCTGGCTGTGGAGGGCTATACTAGGGTTGTGAGTATAGAAAATTAGCTCACCTGGCCTGTATGAGACTCAGTCTTTCACCTGTGAAGCGAGAACAATACTCTGCCATTCCTGCCTCGTGGGCATTGTGTGGTGGAGACAGATTAGGAATGACAGACTGCTGACAGAAGTGCTTTACAGTTTTTAAATCCTGCACTGCAGTGAAGCCAGACTCTCCGTGGAGGGCAGACAGGGAAGCACATGGACCGTGGGGCTGTAGCAACGATGGCATCCCACGGTGCTGGAGAGCCTGATGAACATCCTGTATCTTGCCACACAGCATCGTTGGTGCCTCACTGTGGTCCCCAGGTGACCACCCTTAGCATCTTTTCTTACAGGACACAGACCCGGAGACACACAGGTCCTTCTAGAAGAGGTATAGTGGAGGGAGGGCAGCCCTCTGACAGCCCACTGCCTGCTCCAAATCTTTCTCCAAAGCTTGGGTCATACATGGTGACCTCTGACCATGGACCTTGGGACCACAAATTTCACCATCCAAGTCCTAGAGTATCTTCTGTAGAGAAGGCGAGCATAGGAATCAAAGGTTAGTCTACCAGTGCTAAGTATGGGAGACCAGTGGACACAGCTGTGAGAAATTACAGCTGAGGCTGGTTTTCCATGGCACAAATTGATTAACCTAGATGAATCATGGGGGCAGTGCCTGAGCCTGCTGGGCCTGTTGGTCTAAATGTCCCTAGTTATCTGTATTCTCTCTAGGTAGTGGGTTTGAGATTTTTAGTGTAGAGTCCTCACAGTGCCTGACACAGGGATTTTTAACTCTCTTCTTCCTGGGATATTTCACTGCACATCTCAACTCACACCCAGAGCCTATCTTAGAACAAACAGTTGTACAGTCTGCCCTTCCCAGTGTCCACAGTGCAGAGTCCTCCCTTCCCAGTGTCCACAGTGCACAGCCCTCCCTTCCCAGTGTCC
>CABHPP010153678.1:0-14324 GCA_902168425.1 Peromyscus attwateri
GTGTCCACAGTGCACAGCCCTCCCTTCCCAGTGTCCACAGTGCACAGTGCACAGCCCTCCCTTCCCAGTGTCCACAGTGCACAGTCCTCCCTTCCCAGTGTCCACAGTGCACAGCCCTCCCTTCCCAGTGTCCACAGTGCACAGCCCTCCCTTCCCAGTGTCCACAGTGCACAGCCCTCCCTTCCCAATGTCCACAGTGCACAGCCCTCCCTTCCCAGTGTCCACAGTGCACAGCCCTCCCTTTCCAATGTTCACAGTTTACTGCCTGCCTGTCCTTCCCAGTGTTCACAGCCATGAGCTCTGGCCTGGCTTTTCCTTCTGTTATCTTTTTCTTACCATCACTTACTGACTCAAAGTTAGTAGCTTTCTGTAGAGACCCGGAGGGAGGGAGGGAGGATGCGTGTATAAGAATTCAAAATGCTCCTCTCCTCTCTCCCGTTGTGCACCTTCCCCCAGATGTGTGATCCCTCCCCCAGCTTAGTCTTGCTTCGGCTTTAGCGTGTAGTCATGCTCCTTCACCCAAGGTGTGTCTCTAACACGTTGGGCTTTTGCGCTCGACATCCTCTCTTCACCGACAGGAAACTAAAAATAGCCTTTAAAGAAAGTGTTGCTGTTGGAAGGAGGTTCTCTGAGAAGAATCAAGCCTTTGAAAATTATTCCTAGAGAAAACTCGGAAGGGGTTTTGAGTTAAAGGCCTCTCTGTTTCTTTCTTTCCCTTCCTTAGTGTGAAAACCATTATAAGCAAAACAGGGTTCCCTTTCCTAGTGCAAGGTGGCTGGTCCTAAGCCGCATCATCTCATCTGGATTTGACTTCTCAGAAATTTCTTGAAGGCCATTGACAGATCAGGTTTCTAACTTGATTTACTGTGGTTAAGTCTGTCCTGGAGAATAATGGAGTCCTTAGATGTCTTCATAAGGGACACGCAGAACATCCAGTTACCAACGTGAAAAGCAGCAGAGCGGTGAGTATTTTCACAATGTGAAACTGTAAAAACAACACCAAAGAACCTGATCAGAAGGCTCCATCTGAGTTAGAGATTCGACTCTGTACCCACAGGGGGAGCTATGTGCCCTCCCTGGGTGCACATCATCATCACAACCTTTGAGGGACAGGAAGAGGGAATGGACCCTGTTAGAAACCCAGGGCAAAGGACACCAAGTATGTGGAGGAGCTGGTTGCACGCTCAAGCTGACCTGCACAGGGCTTGGTTTGTGTCTGAGAAGTGGACAGAGTGAGGTCAGGCCTACAGGACCTCTGGTCCATGCCAGGTCTTTAGCGCATGTGGACTTCAGAGTGCACGGAGGTGCTGTGCATAGCTCATGTGTTGTGTGGGACTGCATCTGTCTTAAACTCATTCCTGATTTTGTCTGAAGTGGAAGCATAGCTGAGCATCCTGTCAACCCTGACCACACCAGCTCAGAGCAGGGAAGAGCTGGACAGGGTGGAGATGAGCTTGGTTGGCCAAAACTACAAAAATAATTCTGCACCCTCAGCTTTCTCCTGTTGTTGGCTCTGTGGTGTGGAGTTACTTTCTGTAGGAGTCAATAGTCAGCGTTGATTATCGTCCTGATTGGATTGAGAGATGGCCACGAAACTAGGAGAGCAGGTTTCTGGGTATGTCTGAAAGGGCCTTTCCAGAGAGGGTAGCGGTGGGGTGTGGGTGGGGATACCTGCTCTGAATGTGGGTGCACTGTCCGGAAGCTGGAGGCTTGGATGGAGTCAAAGCGTTTCTCTGTTCACACTTGTACACTCATATGTTTATTAACACCACCCCATCTATCTGCTCCTCTATTGCCTTTATCACTTGTAGCTTGATTCTGGCTTGATACATACATGCTGTTCACCATAAGTGAGAAGGGAATATATTCCCCCTCTTCCTCTCCCAGTTACTTCATTTTTCACATTATAAGGCATGACAATAGAAAGGTGTTTTTTTTTTTTTTAATATTTGTTTGGCACTTTAAACTTTTTAGCTTTGAATGTTTTCTACTTTTACCACGAAAATGCTACCCTGACAGACAAACGCAGGGTCATACTCCAACAGCAGTGGCTTGCGGCCTTTTCCTCTCCCACAAAGCAGCTGCAAGTGAAGCCTCCTTTGTTTAGCACCTTCCCACAATTCCCCTTGGGTTTCTGAGTCATTCTGTGAGCCAGCTCCATGCCGCTGTGTCAGATTCATTGAAGCCCTGTTGTGAGAGAGAGCTCAGTTTGCTGTTGTTTCTCCATTTTGGTGTGTGTGTGTGTGTGTGTGTGTGTGTGTGTGTGTGTGTGTGTGTGGTGTGCATGTGTATACACACATACATATGCACATGTTTTTGTTGTCTTTTGTTTTTGCAAGTATGTGGGAACACGTGTATGTAGGTGTGTGTACAAGAAGTTGACGTCATCCTCAATTACCCTTCTACATTTTTTACTGAGGCAGGATCCCTCAGTCAAACCCAAAGCTTACCGATATGGCTAGTCTTGCTAGCCACCTGATTCTGGAGATCTCTTGTCTCTATCTTCTCATGCTGGAATTCCATGCCCAACAAGGATTTATGTCGGTTCTGGGGACCCAAACTCAGGTCCTCAAGCTTGCACAGCAAGTGCACTACCCACTGAGCAATCTTCCCGGTTTTCAGCTTGCTTTTAAGTGATCAGAATTTCTGTGTTTGTATTGGTGACTTTACATCATCAGGACGAGGTACCTGAAAAAAACAGGTTAAGGCAGGAAGTGCTCGCAGATGGAGGGGATACCGCACAGCCTGCTGGGAAGATGTGGTGGTGGGAGTGATTCACAGTTGTGTCAGAGGGAACATGTGCATCTGGTTATACCATGGTGGCAGAGGTAGCAGAAGGTTTGAGGTGGAACCAGGACCAGGCTGTGACCCATAAGGTCCTCCCAGTTTTCTCAGGGTAGGCCCCACCTCCTGAAGCTCCTTCTACTTCCTGAAATCACTCTGTCTGCTGGGGGTCAAGTGTTCAAGTGTATAGACTTTCACTGTATTTGCTGTGTCCTGACCCCCAGCAGAGATCTGTTGCCCTCTTTTGTAAGACTCGACACAGCACCATGTATACAGTAGGCGCTTCATGCTTCCAGGGTGAATGCACACATAAGCAGTGGGACAGTTCTTGGTACTTCCTGGCAATGGTAATTTAGGGCCCAACATGCGGCTTGCTTGTGATAGTTCGCAAGAGTGGGGGGTGCTTATCTCTTCCCACATGTAGTCAGTGAGGTAAGTTTTGTAATTTGAGGTCAGCCATGGCGGAAGCATTTACACCACAGGACTGGGTAAGAGCTGCAAATTCAGGATCTCCTACCCTTAGCCCCAAGGAATGGCCATTAAGCTCTTAGCAATATGTGGAACACATCTTATATACGGTCTTCTTGCTGGTAGGGAGACCACGTTTTCATAAGGTGTTACTGCTGTGGACAGACCAAAGGCTTGTTCCACACAACAAGTTTATTTTGGAGCTGGGCATTCCCCTGCCAGAGATAGACACACACCAATAAACTGTGTTCAATTATAACACCAGGATAGTATCAAGCCCAAGACCAACTTTGTAACCTGTTAACAGAGAGGACTTCACTGGGGACGGCACATAGTCAGTATGTGGGGCCTGAGGTGTCCACTCTGGGCTGCACCTCTCTGCCTGTGACTTCTCTCCTACCCTTCCTATATTCTAGCAAGTGCAGGCAGGAAGGCTTCGCTGTTTCCAGGATGGCTGGTTTCCTTAGGCAGACAGGCTCAGAGGCTGAAAAGACTTGGCAAGGCTCCCAATTCACTTCAACTGAAGAGTTATCCACAGCCCCTGAACCATCTCTTGGGTCTGTTACTACAACAGACCAAATTGGCAAAGAGAATCTTATAGTCTTACGTGCACGTGTTTGGGGTTAGGCAGGAATGGGGCGGGCTCTGTTCTGAACAGTGCAGCCGTGTTTCTGGAGACGTGGCATTTCAGTTTGCATTAAGGTTCTGTGGGACTAAAGAGTATATGGCATTTTTTTTATAAACAGTGTAAGCCTGAAAGGAAAGCCTGGTCGATCCTTTACCGCACTTATGTATGAGTGGAATTTTGCCCCCTTCATTTGGAGAACATTCCATAATCTTGATACATGAGGCCATTGCCTGTTCCCTTGGGGACCTTCAGGTATGCATTAGGAATGATTGGTCTAGAACCTGCTGTACACAGGCCCTGTGATAAGCTTCAGGGTTGCAGGAAGAGAGAACTCTTTTGTTGCTGTTTTATTTTATTTCATTTTGCTTTGCTTTGTTCATGTGTGTTCATCTTTGTGTGTATGCATATATAATTGCTTTTGTGTGGGCACGGACGTGTGCAGGTGTGGGTGCAGGTGCAGGTGCACTTGTGTGTGTGTGTAGGTTATAGGTACATGTATGCAGACATGTGGATGCTAGAAGTGGATGCCGTGTGTCTTCCCCAAACCTTCTCCATCTCATATTTATAGGCAGGGCCTCTCACTTGAACCTAGAGCACATTACCTCAGCTAGTCTGGCTAGCCTGCTTGCTCTAGGAATCACCCCTCCACCTCCTGCAGCTGGAGGCTGTGAGTTTGGGGTTACTGAGGATCCAAACTTTGGTGCTTATGCTTAATGCAGTAAATGCTTTACCGGCTGAGCCACCTTCTTAGCCCTGTGTTTTGTTTCATTTTATCTATCTATCCATCTATCTATCTATCTATCTATCTATCTATCTATCTATCTATCTATCTATCATCTATCATCTGTCTCTCTATCTATCTATCTATCTTCTATCTATCTACCTTCTATCTATCTATCTATCCATCTATCATCTATCTATCTATCTCTGTATCTATCTATCTATCATCTCTCTATCATCTGTCTCTCTATCTATCTATCTATCTTCTATCTATCTATCATCTCTCTATCATCTGTCGATCTATCTATCTATCTATCCATCTATCATCTATCTATCTATCTATCTATCTATCTATCTATTCATGTATCTATCTATCTATCTATATCTGTCTATCTATCTATCTATCTATCTATCTATCTATCTATCTATCACCTATCTATCTATCTATCTATCTATCCATGTATATCTATCTATCTATCTATCTATCTATCTATCTATCTATCTATCTATGTATCCATCTATCTATCTATCTATCTATCTATCTATCTATCTATCTATCTATCTATCTATCTTTCTTTCTATCTTTCTATCTATATCTATATCTATCCATCTATCTGAGAAAAATTCTCACTGTGTAGCCAAGCCTGGCATAGAACTCATAATTCTCCTGCCCAGCCTCCCAAGGCTAGAATTACAAGCACATACTACCAGGCATGACCAGATACAGTTCTTCAGAACCACAAATCCACTGTGGACACAGTGAGGGAAGACATTCTTAGTTCAGTACGACATGCTCTTCGCTGGATCTAAATGGAAACTTTCCTGGGCCAGGTGCTGTTTGGAGTTCAAAGGTTGAGTGGAAGTGACTCCAGCAGAAGACAAAGAGCCCATGCTCCCACAGAGGGAGGGAAGGAACACCCCAGAGCCTCAGGCCTCTCGGGACTTGCTTGGGGGTGTGCAGCTCGGTGTTGGCAAGCTACCTGGGGAGATGGGGGGTCATGCTTTGTGGTGTGAAATAGGACATTAATATGGAATGACTCTGTGCAGTATGGACTGATACTCAAGAAAATGGGAGTCATGTTCCAAAGTGGTTTGAGGCCACCAAACAGGAGGTGGTGGAAGCCAAAGCAGGCCTGTGGCTCCTCACTCCTCACTCACAGTGAGTTTTCAGAAAGGGCTTGGAGAGAAAACAGATTTAGAAGAGTTAGGAAAGTGCTGAGTCCCAGACCCTCCCTTACCCCTAGGGCTGTGGATAGGTAAATACAAATGGACGTGGGACTTGAGAGAAAAGGGGACCTGCCCTCCTGAGCAGGTGCCTGCCCTCTGATGGGAGGTTTGGGCTGGCAAGAAGGTAGAGCTCCGAGGGACCGGCATACAGAGTTTTGCTTGCTTGCTTGTTTGTTTGAGACAAGGTTTCACTCTAGAACCTAAACTGGCC
Source organism: Peromyscus attwateri (assembly GCA_902168425.1). Classification (NCBI taxonomy): domain Eukaryota; kingdom Metazoa; phylum Chordata; class Mammalia; order Rodentia; family Cricetidae; genus Peromyscus; species Peromyscus attwateri. The sequence continues at coordinate 6,039 of CABHPP010153678.1, forward strand.
TGGAACTTACCACATAGTCTAGAGCAGTGGTTCTCAACCTTTCTAATGCTGGGACCCTTTAATGTAGTTCCTCATGTTGTAGTGACCCCCCCCAACCATACGATTATTTTCATGGCTACTTCATAACTGTACTTTTGCTACTGTTGTGAATTGTAATGTAAATATCTGATACGCAGATGGTCTTAGATGACCTCTATGAAGGGGCCATTCGGCCCCCAGAGGGGTTGCGACCTGTAGGTTGAGAACAGCTGGTCTAGGGCAATTCTCGGGCCTGTCCCGGCCTCTCCAGTGCTGGGGTTACAGGCATGAAACATTACAGTGGCTGACAGGCTACATCTTCATTGAGCCACTACACTGGGCATGTTGAATTTGTTTTTTTTCTTTTAATTGACAAAGAATAAAAATATTGTGCATGCTTGTGGGGTACTACGCGATGTTTGAAAGCATGTCTACACTGCACTGTTCCCACTCAGACTCAGCACATCCATCTCTTCAAACACTCATTTCTTCTTGTAGTGTAAACACTGGAGGTTTCCTTTACTGTCTTAGACACTTTGATCAGCTGACAGTGAGTGGGAACGGTGGTGTACGACTTCTTTCTTTTTATCAACTTGACACAAGCTCTCTCAGAAGAGGGAACCTCATTTGATGAATTACCTCCATCAGATTGGCCTGTAGGCAAGATGTGGGACACTTTCTTGATTAATAATAGATGTAGGGAGGGGAGGGGCCTAGTTCACTGTGGAGTGTGTCACCCCTGGGCAGGTGGTCCTGGGATGTGTAAGAAAGCAGTCTGAGCAAGCTATGGAGAGCAAGCTAGTAAGCAATGTTTCTCTGTGGTCTCCACTTCAGTTCTTGCCTCCAGGTTCCTGCCTTAAGTTCCTGCCTTACGTTTCCTCAATGATGGATGTGATGGGGACATGTGAGCCAAATAAACCCATTCCTCCCCAGGTTGGTTTTGGTCATGGTGTTGATCACAGTAATTGAGAGAAAATGGACAGATGGTAAATGTGTTGGGGCAGAAGATTCATCTCCTGGTACAGATATGAAGGGTCCCGAATCAAACCCACGGACTGGACCTCTTCAATGTAGTGGCTACAGATATTTCAACCTGTGTGAAATGGGCATGCCCCAGGGTCCAGAGGGTTTTCATCCGTGTTTCACACAGTGGGGGTAGCTCTGTAGCTGTCTTTCATGGCAGGTAGCCTCCCTGGGGAAATGGTCACCGTCTGAAGCCAGGAGGTCAGTGACCAGGCTGCTGGGGAACACGTGACTCAGCAATGATAGTCACAGATAAGATTAGAGAAAGACTCAGGACTGTTTGTGTGAGCAGAGACCAAGTGAGCATTGATTGTGAAGGATTGAGAAGAAGGGCAGTGACTTCTGGGCTCTGGATGAGCCAGTGAGGGGGACTGTGGTCATCCTGAGCTGTAGGAACACAGAGGAGCGGAGTCCAGAGGGAAGACAACTGACTCTGTGCAGAATCTGAGACCCACTGAAGAATAAAGTTGGAAGAAAATAGGGACTAGGCAATTATTAATACACTGAAGTATACAAGATGATTTTTTTATTGGATACTTGTGTACATATTTATAGGAGACTTGGAGCACTTGGGTTTTACCCAAAAGGAACAATCTCATCTGCTGGCAATGACAAGCAGAATGGGAGAGAACTGAGAGACGGACAGCACCTTGGGCTGATGGTACCTGCTCACGGTTGCCTCTCAGTATAGCTGCATTGGCTTCCTCTGGGTTCCACAGGACACTTAGTTACCTCTACACACTCCTCATGTTTTCTATTTTTGGTTGTGAGCCTAGCCTTTAACGGCTGAGCCATCTCTCCAGCCCCACTCCTCATGTTTCAGATGCTTACACATGGAAGAGAGAGACCTTCGTTTCTAGCAACTGAAGAATGTGAGGCAAATCCTCATCTGAGAATCACACCCAATGGTGCCAGCCTCATTCCAACAGGCTCATTCAGAGGGGACCCTCTGCCCCATCTTCACTTACCTGATGAAGAGTGAACCTCTATGTTCCCAGTGGACAGAGTGGCAGGTCACACCACCACCTCCAAATTCCTACCTGCGTTCCTCTAGTCTTGGGTGGATGTCTGAGGGCCTTTGGTCCCTTCCATCCGTGCATCAGAGAGAAGGTGGAGATGAAGTAATACAATGCACACCCCATGAGCAGGAGCTGGAGTGCCATAAGCATGTTATAAATACTTAGATGATTTTGTCCAAGGTCTGCAGTAAGAGAAAGAAGATGTTAGGATTCAGGACTGTAAGCATGGGTCAGTCTGTAAAGAGCTTGCCATGCAAGCATTAGGACCTGAGTTTGAATCCCCAGCACCCACAGAAGGAGGTAGGTGTGGCATGAGCCTGTAACAACACTGCTAAGGCGGCAGAAACAGGAGGGCTTCTGGAGCTTGTAGACTACCCAGCTCGGCCAATCAGTGAGCTCTAGGTTCATCTTGCCAGCCAACCCAACCAATCAATGAGCTCTAGGTTCATCTTGTCAGCCAGTCCAACCAATCAATGAGCTCTAGGTTCATCTTGCCAGCCAGCCCAACCAATCAGTGAGCTCTAGGTTCATCTTGCCAGCCAGTCCAACCAATCAATGAGCTCTAGGTTCATCTTGCCAGCCAGTCCAACCAATCAGTGAGCTCTAGGTACAGAAAAAGCATCCATCTCAAAAGTAAAGGGGGGAGAAGTGATTCAGGAAAGTACTTGACATCAGCCTCTGGCCTCTACATGGATGTACACACATGTATGTGCACATGTATTCACACACATTTTTACACCCACCTACCATTGCACCCCCCCCCCCATCTTAGTGTCCAGGGATGAATTAGTGCAGGTTAACATATTAATAACACTGTGAGAACTAACCTACAGCTCTCTCAAGTGCTGCTTGATGTGACAAAGGTCTGGAAGCCAGTCATGCTGGCTTTCAGCTTCCCGAAAGCCTTTCTTTCTGCTTCAACAGTGAGCTGGGGCAGGAGGCTGATTCTGTAGGGACCTTACGTTCCCTACAACTCCGTAATGTTGCACTTTACAATGAGGCAATAAAACATAGTGAACTCATGGAGGGGACTGTGGGGTCTTTCCTGTCTGGGGATGTGTCCTGACGCCCCTGGGAAAGTACTTGTAGCTCTTAAGAGGGGAGTCCACGATGCTTTCCAAGCCGCATGCTTTCCTGTAGCCAGTCTTTCTCAGTCCTGCTGGCCAGCTCCCAAATAATGACACAGAGACTTATTAATGATGAAAGCTCGGCCTATAGCTTAGGCTTGTTTCTAACTAGCTCTTATAACTTAAATTAACCCATTTCTATTCATCTACGTGCTGCCACGCGGCTTGCGGCTTTGTCTCTCCTTCTGCATGTCTTGTTCCCTCTGAGTCTGGCTGGCAATGCCCCGCTTTCTTCTTCCCTGAGCTTTCTCTGTCCAGACGTCCTGCCTAACTTGTCCCTGCCAAGCTACTGGCCATTCTGCTCTTCATTAAACCAATCAGAAGAAGCCTTGGCAAAGACATATCTTCACAGTGTACACAAAGATTATTTCCCATTGCTAGAAAGACAAATCACATTTGTTTATTAAATCATTTGCGTGATTCCTTCTCTCACATGCCTGTGACACACAACTGGATGAGAACCCAAAGCCCCCCATTTTCGGCACGTGTGAAAGGATATGAAGGCATGGGCCACCTGGTTCGGCTACAGACGACAGGTCAGTTTGTTCTGACCACAGTGACTTTTACTTCCTTTTCAGGGGCCCATAACACTGTGCTGGTATTCTAGAACGTGCATTCTGGCGATCCCCGATCTTTTGAGAAACTAGATACCCAGTGACGCTTGTTGAATTTGTAATGTGAGGATTGTGTTTTCACCTAGTTGTAGGAAAATGGGTCCTTTGATGATTGGTATGCCTTAGAGGAAACTGGGTCTCTTTTTCAGGCTTCTTCTGGAAGGGCAGCCCCTCAGTCCTGGCCATTGAGGCCTGTTACCTTCAGCACTCAGTGAAGTTCCCATGCTTTCTCTCCACTTGTCCTTCTGTATAACATAAGAGTCACTTTACTGCATGAACTTTTTTTTTTTTTTTTAAAGACAAGATTTCTCTGTGTAGCCCTGGCTGTCCTGGAACTCGCTCTGTAGACCAGGCTGTCCTCAAACTCCACCTTCCTCTGCTTCCTGAGTGCTGGGATTAAAGACATGTGCCACCACCACCCGGCTCTACATGGAGTTTTTCCCACTCCAAATTCTCTTTTCCTTTAGAGTCTCATGGAGCTCATTGTAGATGTAACCAACTGTCTTATAAATAAGAAACACAGAACCAATGCAAAGAAGAAAGCCAAGAGGTCAGAGCTAAGAGCTAAAACCTTACCCTTCCTCCTGCAGTGGTCCTACCTCTCCGAAGGAGAAGGAACTTCCTGTGTTAAAGTCTTTATATAGTCTCTGTTCTGCCTTCTCATTGGTTGTAAACCCAACCACAGGACTGCCTCATCACAGCCTGTCTGTATAGACCTCCAGGTGTTCTATGGTTGGTATTGAGATTAAAGGCATGTGTATCCAATGCTGGCTATATCCCTGAACACACAGAGACTTACCTAGCTCTGTCTGCCAAGTGCTGTGATCACAAGCGTACACCACCACTGCTCTGCTTTCCTATGACTTGCTAATAGCTCTGACCCCCAGGCAATTTTATTTATTGGCATACAAATAACATTTTGGTACAAAAGAAAACATCACCATAGCTCATACTGGCCCCTAAGTTCCTATACAGCCGACAACAACCTTGGACTTCAAATCCCCCGTCTCCACTTGCTGAGTGATAGAATTGTGGTTGTGTGCAGCCATGTTAGTTTTAGTCTGTGCTGAAGAGGGAACCCAGGGTTTTGTGCATGCTGATCAAGCACTCCACTAAGTTACATCCCTGGCCCCCAACTCCAAATGTAATAGCACATGCTGCCAGCTCTTGGGGGCGCCACTGAGTGATGAGATTTAAGAGTGTCAAGTAGCCTCTGCAATTTCAGTGATACAATCCCTAACAGATTTCTGGTGTCCTGGGAACTTCAGCCTGCCAGACCTGACCCCTTCTGATTCAAGGCTCACCCATTGAAGAAGAGGAATCAGGCAGTGTGTGGCAGACTGAGAGACTACCAGGGCCAGGGCTAGTCACCATCCAGACCCTGCCCAGGGACACGATGATTGTGCCAGGGGACTGGTGACCTGGTCCAGAGTCCAGAAGGATTAACAGCTGTGTTTCATGTGGGAACTGTGATTTATCCTATCCCCTTCGGCCTGGCTGGGCCCCCGATACCACACTTCCTCTGTGTTGTTTCCTCTGATGACTCCCTGCACAGAGGGAAGGGGTGCCCCTTTTCGTGCTGAGAGTTGGCATAGCCTTGTTCCCTGGCCTCTACTCTGGGTGGTGGTTCACGGGCACTGGCTCTAGGGTCAGACGGATGGAGGTTAGGGCAGAGTTTCTGCTCTGCTGTCCTCATCAGGACCCTTTCCCCAACCCCGCTCCCCAACCTCCCACCCCTGTCTACCAAGCACAGTTAGAACCTGCCTCCAGCCACACACGCACATTGTCATGGTGGCCAGTGGATACCGGCTCTCAGCAAAGGTGATTGTACAAAACACACAAACACATCAAGAAGGGAACACAAGTTACCCAAAGCCTTTCCATGTGCGGAGGGAAACCATTTAAAATATGAGCGTTTTTGCCATGCATTCAAATTGTACCACACAAAAATGAAGTGCGGTTCCTGAATCTCAGATACCAACAAGAGGCAGATTTAGAATCAACCCAAAGCAGAGCACATCTGGATTTACTCACAGATGGATGATGATGGTGATGATGATGATGATGACGATGATGATATGATTATTTATAACTGATTGATTTGTTCTTTGTTTCTGGAGTAATGTTGTTGTTGTTGTTCTTCTTCTTCTTCTTTTTTTTTTTTTTTTTTTTTCCAACAGCACAGCCTCTTAAGAAATTCCTTTATGGGGCTGGAGAAACAGCTCAGTGGCTAAGAGCTCTCGCTGTTTTTGCAGAGGATCAGTGTTCGGTTCCCAGCACTGTCAGTTTCTGGCCTCCATGGGAATCTGCATGCACCTATACAAACCCATACACAGTCACATGCATGCATTTGATTTTAAAACATTAAAATGAACCAACTCCTACAAGGTCTTTTTGGGACGTTTTCCTGGTAGAGAATGGTGGGTTTTGCCAGCCTGTGCCCGTTTTGATCCTGCCGTCCTTCGTAGTTAATGACCTGGTTTGCCGTTCTTATCCTTGGTGTGTGAGTCCCTCTCTCTGACTTTGGCTTCCTCTGTGGTGCTGTGGCCCAGTCTCCTCAGGGCACCATTGAGTCTGTTTTTCCTCCAGAGCGGTTCCTCAGCAGCCCCCCTGTGCCTTCACCTCGACAAAGTGTCCTCACCGTGTGCCTGGATGTTGAGCTCTTGTATGAATTGTGGCTGAGGCTGGTCACCCCTCCTGAGTCTGGGGACTTGTGTTGTTCATTGGCCACTTTCCCCAGTACCAGCCTGTTCAGCCCCTTTCTCCTGAGTCTTCCTCCTGGAACTTGGATGTTTGTGGGTTAGTCACTCTACTGGCACCTCCTGCTTTTCCCTCCCCACCCCACCCCGTTCCTGGCCTTCTCTGCATGCTCATCATAGTTTGTGCAGGTTTGGTCCTGCTGTCTGCCGTGCCTGCCGAAAGCACATGGTAACTTGTTTCTGCAGGTTCGGGAGGGTTTTAAGAATTTTTTGCCTGTGAGTTCCTGGTTGATCAGTGATGCTCAGGGGGCTTCTGGAGGCAGGGCTGGAGGCTGCTCTTTCCCAGAAGGCTGGGTTTGCTCCAGGCTGCCTCATCCATGAAGGGATGCTTTAAAACAGACCTGTTTTGAGTCCTCAAAGGTGGTGTGAAACTAGCCCCTGCACCCACCTGCAGTTTCGTCTTGTACTTTGAATCCTTAGGCATTGTTTTCCTCCTTGCCAGAGCCAAGGTAGAGATGCTCAGATCGCCCTCCATCTTCTTTACTTCTTTATTAATCTTCTCAGGGAGGGGATGGTGCTGCGCACTGTGGGGTCTCTTCTTAGACCCTGAGGCTTTCATGAGCAAACCAATCCAGAGTTCCTGTTCCACCTGGAGGGAAGAAGGCAGTGACTCTGTCACAGCAGACACCAGGTGGGACTGATTGCTCCAGGAGACTTTCCTAGTTGTTTTTTTTTTTGTTGTTGTTGTTGTTGTTTTGTTTTGTTTGTCTGTTTGTTTTGGTCTTTTTTTTTGTTTTTGTTTTTGTTTTTCGAGACAGGGTTTCTCTGCATAGTTTTGGTGCCTGTCCTGGATCTTGCTCTGGATCCAGGATCTAGACCAGGCTAGCCTCGAACTCACAGAGATCCACCTTGCTCTGCCTCATAAGTGCTGGGATTAAAGGTGTGTGCCACTGCCGCTCGTCCCCAGGTTGTTTTTTATGAGACAACATGGATACTAAAACATACCAGTTCACACAGATTATTCAAAGTGCAGTCATGTTTGCCTAAGAGGCATCTTACCACCCAGAATGCAATTCCTCACAGCAGATGAAAGGATACACTGAGTAGGTTTTGGTTAAAAGTTCATCTAAATTTAATTAGGAATCTCTCTAAAAATGTTTTTGATTTTTCTTTTTTCTTTATTTCTTTTCTTTTTTTTTGTGTGTGTGTAACAGGGTTTTCTGTAGCTCAGGCTAGCCCCACACTCCTGATCCTCCCACTTCCATTTCCCAAAACTTTGAGTTTACAAGCTTGGGCCTTTAGACTGAGCTTAAGAACCTTAATTACTTTCCTTTACCTTTAGAAGAAAGCTGAGACCATCTTCATGTGCTAAGAGCCGTGGTAACTTTGTAACTTTGATATATCTTATCTGATATGTATCTGTCGGGCTCCCTAGAGGAATAGAGCCAGTGGAATGCACAGATAATGCAGAGGGGACTTTCTTTTTCACTTTGGCTCACACAATGTGGGCTGGGTAGTCCAACAACGGTTGCATGCTGAAGAGGCTGAGAAGTCAGGAACTCCACAAACCCGGAAGCCTCAACAGTCCCCATCTAGAACTGAAGGCCTGGAGGCTTCCGGGAGAGCCACTAGGCATCGGTCCACTTGGAAGGAAGAAGAAGCTGTGCTCCAGTGTCTGTCCATGCAGGAAGAATCTGTGCTCCAGTGTCTGTCCATGCAGGAAGAAGCTGTGCTCCAGCGTCTGTCCGTGAAGGAAGAAGCTGTGCTCCAGTGTCTGTGAAGGATG
>CABHPP010153679.1:0-14168 GCA_902168425.1 Peromyscus attwateri
CACAGTGCACAGCCCTCCCTTCCCAATGTCCACAGTGCACAGCCCTCCCTTCCCAGTGTCCACAGTGCACAGCCCTCCCTTTCCAATGTTCACAGTTTACTGCCTGCCTGTCCTTCCCAGTGTTCACAGCCATGAGCTCTGGCCTGGCTTTTCCTTCTGTTATCTTTTTCTTACCATCACTTACTGACTCAAAGTTAGTAGCTTTCTGTAGAGACCCGGAGGGAGGGAGGGAGGATGCGTGTATAAGAATTCAAAATGCTCCTCTCCTCTCTCCCGTTGTGCACCTTCCCCCAGATGTGTGATCCCTCCCCCAGCTTAGTCTTGCTTCGGCTTTAGCGTGTAGTCATGCTCCTTCACCCAAGGTGTGTCTCTAACACGTTGGGCTTTTGCGCTCGACATCCTCTCTTCACCGACAGGAAACTAAAAATAGCCTTTAAAGAAAGTGTTGCTGTTGGAAGGAGGTTCTCTGAGAAGAATCAAGCCTTTGAAAATTATTCCTAGAGAAAACTCGGAAGGGGTTTTGAGTTAAAGGCCTCTCTGTTTCTTTCTTTCCCTTCCTTAGTGTGAAAACCATTATAAGCAAAACAGGGTTCCCTTTCCTAGTGCAAGGTGGCTGGTCCTAAGCCGCATCATCTCATCTGGATTTGACTTCTCAGAAATTTCTTGAAGGCCATTGACAGATCAGGTTTCTAACTTGATTTACTGTGGTTAAGTCTGTCCTGGAGAATAATGGAGTCCTTAGATGTCTTCATAAGGGACACGCAGAACATCCAGTTACCAACGTGAAAAGCAGCAGAGCGGTGAGTATTTTCACAATGTGAAACTGTAAAAACAACACCAAAGAACCTGATCAGAAGGCTCCATCTGAGTTAGAGATTCGACTCTGTACCCACAGGGGGAGCTATGTGCCCTCCCTGGGTGCACATCATCATCACAACCTTTGAGGGACAGGAAGAGGGAATGGACCCTGTTAGAAACCCAGGGCAAAGGACACCAAGTATGTGGAGGAGCTGGTTGCACGCTCAAGCTGACCTGCACAGGGCTTGGTTTGTGTCTGAGAAGTGGACAGAGTGAGGTCAGGCCTACAGGACCTCTGGTCCATGCCAGGTCTTTAGCGCATGTGGACTTCAGAGTGCACGGAGGTGCTGTGCATAGCTCATGTGTTGTGTGGGACTGCATCTGTCTTAAACTCATTCCTGATTTTGTCTGAAGTGGAAGCATAGCTGAGCATCCTGTCAACCCTGACCACACCAGCTCAGAGCAGGGAAGAGCTGGACAGGGTGGAGATGAGCTTGGTTGGCCAAAACTACAAAAATAATTCTGCACCCTCAGCTTTCTCCTGTTGTTGGCTCTGTGGTGTGGAGTTACTTTCTGTAGGAGTCAATAGTCAGCGTTGATTATCGTCCTGATTGGATTGAGAGATGGCCACGAAACTAGGAGAGCAGGTTTCTGGGTATGTCTGAAAGGGCCTTTCCAGAGAGGGTAGCGGTGGGGTGTGGGTGGGGATACCTGCTCTGAATGTGGGTGCACTGTCCGGAAGCTGGAGGCTTGGATGGAGTCAAAGCGTTTCTCTGTTCACACTTGTACACTCATATGTTTATTAACACCACCCCATCTATCTGCTCCTCTATTGCCTTTATCACTTGTAGCTTGATTCTGGCTTGATACATACATGCTGTTCACCATAAGTGAGAAGGGAATATATTCCCCCTCTTCCTCTCCCAGTTACTTCATTTTTCACATTATAAGGCATGACAATAGAAAGGTGTTTTTTTTTTTTTTAATATTTGTTTGGCACTTTAAACTTTTTAGCTTTGAATGTTTTCTACTTTTACCACGAAAATGCTACCCTGACAGACAAACGCAGGGTCATACTCCAACAGCAGTGGCTTGCGGCCTTTTCCTCTCCCACAAAGCAGCTGCAAGTGAAGCCTCCTTTGTTTAGCACCTTCCCACAATTCCCCTTGGGTTTCTGAGTCATTCTGTGAGCCAGCTCCATGCCGCTGTGTCAGATTCATTGAAGCCCTGTTGTGAGAGAGAGCTCAGTTTGCTGTTGTTTCTCCATTTTGGTGTGTGTGTGTGTGTGTGTGTGTGTGTGTGTGTGTGTGTGTGTGTGGTGTGCATGTGTATACACACATACATATGCACATGTTTTTGTTGTCTTTTGTTTTTGCAAGTATGTGGGAACACGTGTATGTAGGTGTGTGTACAAGAAGTTGACGTCATCCTCAATTACCCTTCTACATTTTTTACTGAGGCAGGATCCCTCAGTCAAACCCAAAGCTTACCGATATGGCTAGTCTTGCTAGCCACCTGATTCTGGAGATCTCTTGTCTCTATCTTCTCATGCTGGAATTCCATGCCCAACAAGGATTTATGTCGGTTCTGGGGACCCAAACTCAGGTCCTCAAGCTTGCACAGCAAGTGCACTACCCACTGAGCAATCTTCCCGGTTTTCAGCTTGCTTTTAAGTGATCAGAATTTCTGTGTTTGTATTGGTGACTTTACATCATCAGGACGAGGTACCTGAAAAAAACAGGTTAAGGCAGGAAGTGCTCGCAGATGGAGGGGATACCGCACAGCCTGCTGGGAAGATGTGGTGGTGGGAGTGATTCACAGTTGTGTCAGAGGGAACATGTGCATCTGGTTATACCATGGTGGCAGAGGTAGCAGAAGGTTTGAGGTGGAACCAGGACCAGGCTGTGACCCATAAGGTCCTCCCAGTTTTCTCAGGGTAGGCCCCACCTCCTGAAGCTCCTTCTACTTCCTGAAATCACTCTGTCTGCTGGGGGTCAAGTGTTCAAGTGTATAGACTTTCACTGTATTTGCTGTGTCCTGACCCCCAGCAGAGATCTGTTGCCCTCTTTTGTAAGACTCGACACAGCACCATGTATACAGTAGGCGCTTCATGCTTCCAGGGTGAATGCACACATAAGCAGTGGGACAGTTCTTGGTACTTCCTGGCAATGGTAATTTAGGGCCCAACATGCGGCTTGCTTGTGATAGTTCGCAAGAGTGGGGGGTGCTTATCTCTTCCCACATGTAGTCAGTGAGGTAAGTTTTGTAATTTGAGGTCAGCCATGGCGGAAGCATTTACACCACAGGACTGGGTAAGAGCTGCAAATTCAGGATCTCCTACCCTTAGCCCCAAGGAATGGCCATTAAGCTCTTAGCAATATGTGGAACACATCTTATATACGGTCTTCTTGCTGGTAGGGAGACCACGTTTTCATAAGGTGTTACTGCTGTGGACAGACCAAAGGCTTGTTCCACACAACAAGTTTATTTTGGAGCTGGGCATTCCCCTGCCAGAGATAGACACACACCAATAAACTGTGTTCAATTATAACACCAGGATAGTATCAAGCCCAAGACCAACTTTGTAACCTGTTAACAGAGAGGACTTCACTGGGGACGGCACATAGTCAGTATGTGGGGCCTGAGGTGTCCACTCTGGGCTGCACCTCTCTGCCTGTGACTTCTCTCCTACCCTTCCTATATTCTAGCAAGTGCAGGCAGGAAGGCTTCGCTGTTTCCAGGATGGCTGGTTTCCTTAGGCAGACAGGCTCAGAGGCTGAAAAGACTTGGCAAGGCTCCCAATTCACTTCAACTGAAGAGTTATCCACAGCCCCTGAACCATCTCTTGGGTCTGTTACTACAACAGACCAAATTGGCAAAGAGAATCTTATAGTCTTACGTGCACGTGTTTGGGGTTAGGCAGGAATGGGGCGGGCTCTGTTCTGAACAGTGCAGCCGTGTTTCTGGAGACGTGGCATTTCAGTTTGCATTAAGGTTCTGTGGGACTAAAGAGTATATGGCATTTTTTTTATAAACAGTGTAAGCCTGAAAGGAAAGCCTGGTCGATCCTTTACCGCACTTATGTATGAGTGGAATTTTGCCCCCTTCATTTGGAGAACATTCCATAATCTTGATACATGAGGCCATTGCCTGTTCCCTTGGGGACCTTCAGGTATGCATTAGGAATGATTGGTCTAGAACCTGCTGTACACAGGCCCTGTGATAAGCTTCAGGGTTGCAGGAAGAGAGAACTCTTTTGTTGCTGTTTTATTTTATTTCATTTTGCTTTGCTTTGTTCATGTGTGTTCATCTTTGTGTGTATGCATATATAATTGCTTTTGTGTGGGCACGGACGTGTGCAGGTGTGGGTGCAGGTGCAGGTGCACTTGTGTGTGTGTGTGTAGGTTATAGGTACATGTATGCAGACATGTGGATGCTAGAAGTGGATGCCGTGTGTCTTCCCCAAACCTTCTCCATCTCATATTTATAGGCAGGGCCTCTCACTTGAACCTAGAGCACATTACCTCAGCTAGTCTGGCTAGCCTGCTTGCTCTAGGAATCACCCCTCCACCTCCTGCAGCTGGAGGCTGTGAGTTTGGGGTTACTGAGGATCCAAACTTTGGTGCTTATGCTTAATGCAGTAAATGCTTTACCGGCTGAGCCACCTTCTTAGCCCTGTGTTTTGTTTCATTTTATCTATCTATCCATCTATCTATCTATCTATCTATCTATCTATCTATCTATCTATCTATCTATCATCTATCATCTGTCTCTCTATCTATCTATCTATCTTCTATCTATCTACCTTCTATCTATCTATCTATCCATCTATCATCTATCTATCTATCTCTGTATCTATCTATCTATCATCTCTCTATCATCTGTCTCTCTATCTATCTGTCTATCTTCTATCTATCTTCTATCTATCATCTCTCTATCATCTGTCGATCTATCTATCTATCTATCTATCTATCTATCCATCTATCATCTATCTATCTATCTATCTATCTATCTATTCATGTATCTATCTATCTATCTATATCTGTCTATCTATCTATCTATCTATCTATCTATCTATCTATCACCTATCTATCTATCTATCTATCTATCTATCTATCTATCCATGTATATCTATCTATCTATCTATCTATCTATCTATCTATCTATCTATCTATCTATGTATCCATCTATCTATCTATCTATCTATCTATCTATCTATCTTTCTTTCTATCTTTCTATCTATATCTATATCTATCCATCTATCTGAGAAAAATTCTCACTGTGTAGCCAAGCCTGGCATAGAACTCATAATTCTCCTGCCCAGCCTCCCAAGGCTAGAATTACAAGCACATACTACCAGGCATGACCAGATACAGTTCTTCAGAACTACAAATCCACTGTGGACACAGTGAGGGAAGACATTCTTAGTTCAGTACGACATGCTCTTCGCTGGATCTAAATGGAAACTTTCCTGGGCCAGGTGCTGTTTGGAGTTCAAAGGTTGAGTGGAAGTGACTCCAGCAGAAGACAAAGAGCCCATGCTCCCACAGAGGGAGGGAAGGAACACCCCAGAGCCTCAGGCCTCTCGGGACTTGCTTGGGGGTGTGCAGCTCGGTGTTGGCAAGCTACCTGGGGAGATGGGGGGTCATGCTTTGTGGTGTGAAATAGGACATTAATATGGAATGACTCTGTGCAGTATGGACTGATACTCAAGAAAATGGGAGTCATGTTCCAAAGTGGTTTGAGGCCACCAAACAGGAGGTGGTGGAAGCCAAAGCAGGCCTGTGGCTCCTCACTCCTCACTCACAGTGAGTTTTCAGAAAGGGCTTGGAGAGAAAACAGATTTAGAAGAGTTAGGAAAGTGCTGAGTCCCAGACCCTCCCTTACCCCTGGGGCTGTGGATAGGTAAATACAAATGGACGTGGGACTTGAGAGAAAAGGGGACCTGCCCTCCTGAGCAGGTGCCTGCCCTCTGATGGGAGGTTTGGGCTGGCAAGAAGGTAGAGCTCCGAGGGACCGGCATACAGAGTTTTGCTTGCTTGCTTGTTTGTTTGAGACAAGGTTTCACTCTAGAACCTAAACTGGCCTGGAACTTACCACATAGTCTAGAGCAGTGGTTCTCAACCTTTCTAATGCTGGGACCCTTTAATGTAGTTCCTCATGTTGTAGTGACCCCCCCAACCATACGATTATTTTCATGGCTACTTCATAACTGTACTTTTGCTACTGTTGTGAATTGTAATGTAAATATCTGATACGCAGATGGTCTTAGATGACCTCTATGAAGGGGCCATTCGGCCCCCAAAGGGGTTGCGACCTGTAGGTTGAGAACAGCTGGTCTAGGGCAATTCTCGGGCCTGTCCCGGCCTCTCCAGTGCTGGGGTTACAGGCATGAAACATTACAGTGGCTGACAGGCTACATCTTCATTGAGCCACTACACTGGGCATGTTGAATTTGTTTTTTTCTTTTAATTGACAAAGAATAAAAATATTGTGCATGCTTGTGGGGTACTACGCGATGTTTGAAAGCATGTCTACACTGCACTGTTCCCACTCAGACTCAGCACATCCATCTCTTCAAACACTCATTTCTTCTTGTAGTGTAAACACTGGAGGTTTCCTTTACTGTCTTAGACACTTTGATCAGCTGACAGTGAGTGGGAACGGTGGTGTACGACTTCTTTCTTTTTATCAACTTGACACAAGCTCTCTCAGAAGAGGGAACCTCATTTGATGAATTACCTCCATCAGATTGGCCTGTAGGCAAGATGTGGGACACTTTCTTGATTAATAATAGATGTAGGGAGGGGAGGGGCCTAGTTCACTGTGGAGTGTGTCACCCCTGGGCAGGTGGTCCTGGGATGTGTAAGAAAGCAGTCTGAGCAAGCTATGGAGAGCAAGCTAGTAAGCAATGTTTCTCTGTGGTCTCCACTTCAGTTCTTGCCTCCAGGTTCCTGCCTTAAGTTCCTGCCTTGCGTTTCCTCAATGATGGATGTGATGGGGACATGTGAGCCAAATAAACCCATTCCTCCCCAGGTTGGTTTTGGTCATGGTGTTGATCACAGTAATTGAGAGAAAATGGACAGATGGTAAATGTGTTGGGGCAGAAGATTCATCTCCTGGTACAGATATGAAGGGTCCCGAATCAAACCCACGGACTGGACCTCTTCAATGTAGTGGCTACAGATATTTCAACCTGTGTGAAATGGGCATGCCCCAGGGTCCAGAGGGTTTTCATCCGTGTTTCACACAGTGGGGGTAGCTCTGTAGCTGTCTTTCATGGCAGGTAGCCTCCCTGGGGAAATGGTCACCGTCTGAAGCCAGGAGGTCAGTGACCAGGCTGCTGGGGAACACGTGACTCAGCAATGATAGTCACAGCTAAGATTAGAGAAAGACTCAGGACTGTTTGTGTGAGCAGAGACCAAGTGAGCATTGATTGTGAAGGATTGAGAAGAAGGGCAGTGACTTCTGGGCTCTGGATGAGCCAGTGAGGGGGACTGTGGTCATCCTGAGCTGTAGGAACACAGAGGAGCGGAGTCCAGAGAGAAGACAACTGACTCTGTGCAGAATCTGAGACCCACTGAAGAATAAAGTTGGAAGAAAATAGGGACTAGGCAATTATTAATACACTGAAGTATACAAGATGATTTTTTTATTGGATACTTGTGTACATATTTATAGGAGACTTGGAGCACTTGGGTTTTACCCAAAAGGAACAATCTCATCTGCTGGCAATGACAAGCAGAATGGGAGAGAACTGAGAGACGGACAGCACCTTGGGCTGATGGTACCTGCTCACGGTTGCCTCTCAGTATAGCTGCATTGGCTTCCTCTGGGTTCCACAGGACACTTAGTTACCTCTACACACTCCTCATGTTTTCTATTTTTGGTTGTGAGCCTAGCCTTTAACGGCTGAGCCATCTCTCCAGCCCCACTCCTCATGTTTCAGATGCTTACACATGGAAGAGAGAGACCTTCGTTTCTAGCAACTGAAGAATGTGAGGCAAATCCTCATCTGAGAATCACACCCAATGGTGCCAGCCTCATTCCAACAGGCTCATTCAGAGGGGACCCTCTGCCCCATCTTCACTTACCTGATGAAGAGTGAACCTCTATGTTCCCAGTGGACAGAGTGGCAGGTCACACCACCACCTCCAAATTCCTACCTGCGTTCCTCTAGTCTTGGGTGGATGTCTGAGGGCCTTTGGTCCCTTCCATCCGTGCATCAGAGAGAAGGTGGAGATGAAGTAATACAATGCACACCCCATGAGCAGGAGCTGGAGTGCCATAAGCATGTTATAAATACTTAGATGATTTTGTCCAAGGTCTGCAGTAAGAGAAAGAAGATGTTAGGATTCAGGACTGTAAGCATGGGTCAGTCTGTAAAGAGCTTGCCATGCAAGCATTAGGACCTGAGTTTGAATCCCCAGCACCCACAGAAGGAGGTAGGTGTGGCATGAGCCTGTAACAACACTGCTAAGGCGGCAGAAACAGGAGGGCTTCTGGAGCTTGTAGACTACCCAGCTCGGCCAATCAGTGAGCTCTAGGTTCATCTTGCCAGCCAACCCAACCAATCAATGAGCTCTAGGTTCATCTTGTCAGCCAGTCCAACCAATCAATGAGCTCTAGGTTCATCTTGCCAGCCAGCCCAACCAATCAGTGAGCTCTAGGTTCATCTTGCCAGCCAGTCCAACCAATCAATGAGCTCTAGGTTCATCTTGCCAGCCAGTCCAACCAATCAGTGAGCTCTAGGTACAGAAAAAGCATCCATCTCAAAAGTAAAGGGGGGAGAAGTGATTCAGGAAAGTACTTGACATCAGCCTCTGGCCTCTACATGGATGTACACACATGTATGTGCACATGTATTCACACACATTTTTACACCCACCTACCATTGCACCCCCCCCAATCTTAGTGTCCAGGGATGAATTAGTGCAGGTTAACATATTAATAACACTGTGAGAACTAACCTACAGCTCTCTCAAGTGCTGCTTGATGTGACAAAGGTCTGGAAGCCAGTCATGCTGGCTTTCAGCTTCCCGAAAGCCTTTCTTTCTGCTTCAACAGTGAGCTGGGGCAGGAGGCTGATTCTGTAGGGACCTTACGTTCCCTACAACTCCGTAATGTTGCACTTTACAATGAGGCAATAAAACATAGTGAACTCATGGAGGGGACTGTGGGGTCTTTCCTGTCTGGGGATGTGTCCTGACGCCCCTGGGAAAGTACTTGTAGCTCTTAAGAGGGGAGTCCACGATGCTTTCCAAGCCGCATGCTTTCCTGTAGCCAGTCTTTCTCAGTCCTGCTGGCCAGCTCCCAAATAATGACACAGAGACTTATTAATGATGAAAGCTCGGCCTATAGCTTAGGCTTGTTTCTAACTAGCTCTTATAACTTAAATTAACCCATTTCTATTCATCTACGTGCTGCCACGCGGCTTGCGGCTTTGTCTCTCCTTCTGCATGTCTTGTTCCCTCTGAGTCTGGCTGGCAATGCCCCGCTTTCTTCTTCCCTGAGCTTTCTCTGTCCAGACGTCCTGCCTAACTTGTCCCTGCCAAGCTACTGGCCATTCTGCTCTTCATTAAACCAATCAGAAGAAGCCTTGGCAAAGACATATCTTCACAGTGTACACAAAGATTATTTCCCATTGCTAGAAAGACAAATCACATTTGTTTATTAAATCATTTGCGTGATTCCTTCTCTCACATGCCTGTGACACACAACTGGATGAGAACCCAAAGCCCCCCATTTTCGGCACGTGTGAAAGGATATGAAGGCATGGGCCACCTGGTTCGGCTACAGACGACAGGTCAGTTTGTTCTGACCACAGTGACTTTTACTTCCTTTTCAGGGGCCCATAACACTGTGCTGGTATTCTAGAACGTGCATTCTGGCGATCCCCGATCTTTTGAGAAACTAGATACCCAGTGACGCTTGTTGAATTTGTAATGTGAGGATTGTGTTTTCACCTAGTTGTAGGAAAATGGGTCCTTTGATGATTGGTATGCCTTAGAGGAAACTGGGTCTCTTTTTCAGGCTTCTTCTGGAAGGGCAGCCCCTCAGTCCTGGCCATTGAGGCCTGTTACCTTCAGCACTCAGTGAAGTTCCCATGCTTTCTCTCCACTTGTCCTTCTGTATAACATAAGAGTCACTTTACTGCATGAACTTTTTTTTTTTTTTTTAAAGACAAGATTTCTCTGTGTAGCCCTGGCTGTCCTGGAACTCGCTCTGTAGACCAGGCTGTCCTCAAACTCCACCTTCCTCTGCTTCCTGAGTGCTGGGATTAAAGACATGTGCCACCACCACCCGGCTCTACATGGAGTTTTTCCCACTCCAAATTCTCTTTTCCTTTAGAGTCTCATGGAGCTCATTGTAGATGTAACCAACTGTCTTATAAATAAGAAACACAGAACCAATGCAAAGAAGAAAGCCAAGAGGTCAGAGCTAAGAGCTAAAACCTTACCCTTCCTCCTGCAGTGGTCCTACCTCTCCGAAGGAGAAGGAACTTCCTGTGTTAAAGTCTTTATATAGTCTCTGTTCTGCCTTCTCATTGGTTGTAAACCCAACCACAGGACTGCCTCATCACAGCCTGTCTGTATAGACCTCCAGGTGTTCTATGGTTGGTATTGAGATTAAAGGCATGTGTATCCAATGCTGGCTATATCCCTGAACACACAGAGACTTACCTAGCTCTGTCTGCCAAGTGCTGTGATCACAAGCGTACACCACCACTGCTCTGCTTTCCTATGACTTGCTAATAGCTCTGACCCCCAGGCAATTTTATTTATTGGCATACAAATAACATTTTGGTACAAAAGAAAACATCACCATAGCTCATACTGGCCCCTAAGTTCCTATACAGCCGACAACAACCTTGGACTTCAAATCCCCCGTCTCCACTTGCTGAGTGATAGAATTGTGGTTGTGTGCAGCCATGTTAGTTTTAGTCTGTGCTGAGGAGGGAACCCAGGGTTTTGTGCATGCTGATCAAGCACTCCACTAAGTTACATCCCTGGCCCCCAACTCCAAATGTAATAGCACATGCTGCCAGCTCTTGGGGGCGCCACTGAGTGATGAGATTTAAGAGTGTCAAGTAGCCTCTGCAATTTCAGTGATACAATCCCTAACAGATTTCTGGTGTCCTGGGAACTTCAGCCTGCCAGACCTGACCCCTTCTGATTCAAGGCTCACCCATTGAAGAAGAGGAATCAGGCAGTGTGTGGCAGACTGAGAGACTACCAGGGCCAGGGCTAGTCACCATCCAGACCCTGCCCAGGGACACGATGATTGTGCCAGGGGACCGGTGACCTGGTCCAGAGTCCAGAAGGATTAACAGCTGTGTTTCATGTGGGAACTGTGATTTATCCTATCCCCTTCGGCCTGGCTGGGCCCCCGATACCACACTTCCTCTGTGTTGTTTCCTCTGATGACTCCCTGCACAGAGGGAAGGGGTGCCCCTTTTCGTGCTGAGAGTTGGCATAGCCTTGTTCCCTGGCCTCTACTCTGGGTGGTGGTTCACGGGCACTGGCTCTAGGGTCAGACGGATGGAGGTTAGGGCAGAGTTTCTGCTCTGCTGTCCTCATCAGGACCCTTTCCCCAACCCCGCTCCCCAACCTCCCACCCCTGTCTACCAAGCACAGTTAGAACCTGCCTCCAGCCACACACGCACATTGTCATGGTGGCCAGTGGATACCGGCTCTCAGCAAAGGTGATTGTACAAAACACACAAACACATCAAGAAGGGAACACAAGTTACCCAAAGCCTTTCCATGTGCGGAGGGAAACCATTTAAAATATGAGCGTTTTTGCCATGCATTCAAATTGTACCACACAAAAATGAAGTGCGGTTCCTGAATCTCAGATACCAACAAGAGGCAGATTTAGAATCAACCCAAAGCAGAGCACATCTGGATTTACTCACAGATGGATGATGATGGTGATGATGATGATGATGACGATGATGATATGATTATTTATAACTGATTGATTTGTTCTTTGTTTCTGGAGTAATGTTGTTGTTGTTGTTCTTCTTCTTCTTCTTTTTTTTTTTTTTTTTTTTTCCAACAGCACAGCCTCTTAAGAAATTCCTTTATGGGGCTGGAGAAACAGCTCAGTGGCTAAGAGCTCTCGCTGTTTTTGCAGAGGATCAGTGTTCGGTTCCCAGCACTGTCAGTTTCTGGCCTCCATGGGAATCTGCATGCACCTATACAAACCCATACACAGTCACATGCATGCATTTGATTTTAAAACATTAAAATGAACCAACTCCTACAAGGTCTTTTTGGGACGTTTTCCTGGTAGAGAATGGTGGGTTTTGCCAGCCTGTGCCCGTTTTGATCCTGCCGTCCTTCGTAGTTAATGACCTGGTTTGCCGTTCTTATCCTTGGTGTGTGAGTCCCTCTCTCTGACTTTGGCTTCCTCTGTGGTGCTGTGGCCCAGTCTCCTCAGGGCACCATTGAGTCTGTTTTTCCTCCAGAGCGGTTCCTCAGCAGCCCCCCTGTGCCTTCACCTCGACAAAGTGTCCTCACCGTGTGCCTGGATGTTGAGCTCTTGTATGAATTGTGGCTGAGGCTGGTCACCCCTCCTGAGTCTGGGGACTTGTGTTGTTCATTGGCCACTTTCCCCAGTACCAGCCTGTTCAGCCCCTTTCTCCTGAGTCTTCCTCCTGGAACTTGGATGTTTGTGGGTTAGTCACTCTACTGGCACCTCCTGCTTTTCCCTCCCCACCCCACCCCGTTCCTGGCCTTCTCTGCATGCTCATCATAGTTTGTGCAGGTTTGGTCCTGCTGTCTGCCGTGCCTGCCGAAAGCACATGGTAACTTGTTTCTGCAGGTTCGGGAGGGTTTTAAGAATTTTTTGCCTGTGAGTTCCTGGTTGATCAGTGATGCTCAGGGGGCTTCTGGAGGCAGGGCTGGAGGCTGCTCTTTCCCAGAAGGCTGGGTTTGCTCCAGGCTGCCTCATCCATGAAGGGATGCTTTAAAACAGACCTGTTTTGAGTCCTCAAAGGTGGTGTGAAACTAGCCCCTGCACCCACCTGCAGTTTCGTCTTGTACTTTGAATTCTTAGGCATTGTTTTCCTCCTTGCCAGAGCCAAGGTAGAGATGCTCAGATCGCCCTCCATCTTCTTTACTTCTTTATTAATCTTCTCAGGGAGGGGATGGTGCTGCGCACTGTGGGGTCTCTTCTTAGACCCTGAGGCTTTCATGAGCAAACCAATCCAGAGTTCCTGTTCCACCTGGAGGGAAGAAGGCAGTGACTCTGTCACAGCAGACACCAGGTGGGACTGATTGCTCCAGGAGACTTTCCTAGTTGTTTTTTTTTTTGTTGTTGTTGTTGTTGTTTTGTTTTGTTTGTCTGTTTGTTTTGGTCTTTTTTTTTGTTTTTGTTTTTGTTTTTCGAGACAGGGTTTCTCTGCATAGTTTTGGTGCCTGTCCTGGATCTTGCTCTGGATCCAGGATCTAGACCAGGCTAGCCTCGAACTCACAGAGATCCACCTTGCTCTGCCTCATAAGTGCTGGGATTAAAGGTGTGTGCCACTGCCGCTCGGCCCCAGGTTGTTTTTTATGAGACAGCATGGATACTAAAACATACCAGTTCACACAGATTATTCAAAGTGCAGTCATGTTTGCCTAAGAGGCATCTTACCACCCAGAATGCAATTCCTCACAGCAGATGAAAGGATACACTGAGTAGGTTTTGGTTAAAAGTTCATCTAAATTTAATTAGGAATCTCTCTAAAAATGTTTTTGATTTTTCTTTTTTCTTTATTTCTTTTCTTTTTTTTTTGTGTGTGTGTAACAGGGTTTTCTGTAGCTCAGGCTAGCCCCACACTCCTGATCCTCCCACTTCCATTTCCCAAAACTTTGAGTTTACAAGCTTGGGCCTTTAGACTGAGCTTAAGAACCTTAATTACTTTCCTTTACCTTTAGAAGAAAGCTGAGACCATCTTCATGTGCTAAGAGCCGTGGTAACTTTGTAACTTTGATATATCTTATCTGATATGTATCTGTCGGGCTCCCTAGAGGAATAGAGCCAGTGGAATGCACAGATAATGCAGAGGGGACTTTCTTTTTCACTTTGGCTCACACAATGTGGGCTGGGTAGTCCAACAACGGTTGCATGCTGAAGAGGCTGAGAAGTCAGGAACTCCACAAACCCGGAAGCCTCAACAGTCCCCATCTAGAACTGAAGGCCTGGAGGCTTCCGGGAGAGCCACTAGGCATCGGTCCACTTGGAAGGAAGAAGAAGCTGTGCTCCAGTGTCTGTCCATGCAGGAAGAATCTGTGCTCCAGTGTCTGTCCATGCA
This sequence comes from Peromyscus attwateri, assembly GCA_902168425.1. NCBI lineage: Eukaryota > Metazoa > Chordata > Mammalia > Rodentia > Cricetidae > Peromyscus > Peromyscus attwateri. The sequence goes on from CABHPP010153679.1 coordinate 14,102, forward strand.
GGAAGAAGCTGTGCTCCAGCGTCTGTCCGTGAAGGAAGAAGCTGTGCTCCAGTGTCTGTGAAGGATG
>CABHPP010153705.1:0-23315 GCA_902168425.1 Peromyscus attwateri
CACACACACACACACACACACACACACACACAGAAATACACATGTATATACATTAAAACGTTTTTAAAAGCCTTAGGTTTGCTGACCAACTCTCAAGAAATAACTAGAAAGAGCCATCTGTACTGTTGTGTTGCCATTTATGAACACTTAAAGAAGATAGATTTCCAAGAAAGAATGAAATCCTTGTCATTAAATCTTGCCATCTTGCTTGGGCATTTTCTTGAACTTGCTTTGTTGTTGGTATTTTACTCTTTTGACTCCTTCCTTCCTTCATTTCTTCCTTCCTTCCCCACTTCCTTTTCCCACCTCTTCCTTTAGACAAACCTTGCTATATGTCCCAGACTGGCCTCAAACTCAGTCCAGGTTGTCTCAGCTCTGAAGTGCTGGGATTGCAGCATATACTGATACATACAATTTGAAAGTTTTTTAAATACTTTATTTTATGTGCATGGGTGTTTTGCCTCCATATACGTCTATGCACCATGTGTATGGAGTGCCTGTAGAGGCCACACAAGGGCTTTGGAGCCCCTGAAACTGGAAGTACAGACAGTTGTGAGCTGCCATGTCAGTGCTGGGTATTGGTGAAATTATTAAGGCCACTCCATGTAGTTAAAAGGGAGGTTTATTTTGTGGGGTAACTTACAAGTGAATGGATAGTTTACAGGGTCTGGGAAAGGCGTGGCGCAGTCCGGCGGTGTTCTCTGGAGAACTCTGCTCGGTCTACCTCCAGCGTCCAGGGTCCAGGAACCAAGCGAGCCTGCGCATCTGGATCTTGGGTCTTCAGGGTCTTGGCCCTGCCTTGTAGGCGTGACAGTTACCGAAGCCTCAATGGGGGTTGGAACTTCCAGATCAAAGTTGGAATGGCTACCCACTACAGCTGGGTATAAAACCTGGGTCCTCTGGCATAGCAGCCAATGATCTTAACCATTGAGCCATCTCTGCAGCCCCCAACTTGAATTTTTAAGCATGCAGTCATCTCTTAGTAACCCAGAGGATTGGCTCTAAGGCTGCCTTTGGATAAAAAAAATCTATGCTACTCAAGTTTCCAATATAAAGTGACAATGCTTCCTCCACATTTTTGATCTGAGAATTTGGAATCTGAGAATTTAAAACCCATGTCAAATGAGAGACAATGATATTATTTGTAAAATGAATGAGTGTAGCTAGAGTTTTCCTGCCTGGTCCACAGTCAGGGCAAATCTCTCTCACCTGCCAGTCCCACAGCCGCTCAGACCCAACCAAGTAAACACAGAGATTTATATTGCTTACAAACTGTATGGCCGTGGCAGGCTTCTTACTAACTGTTCTTATAGCTTAAATTGATCCATTTCTATAAATCTATACCTTGCCACATGGCTCGTGGCTTACCGGCATCTTTACATGCTGCTTGTCCTGGCGGCGGCTGGCAGGCAGTGACTCCCTCTGCCTTCCTGTTCTTTTAATTCTCTGTTAGTCCCGCCTATACTTCCTGCCTAGCCACTGGCCAATCAGTGTTTTATTAGCAACACATTTGCCATACAGAACATCCCACAGCAAATGAGTTGTCAATAATATTTTGAGACCTAGGGCCCGGATGAAAAAAAAAATCAATAGAGGAGATTTATTGGTTTGTTTAACAATCCCCCAAAGTGGGATCTTTTTTAAAAAATTAGTTTTAAGATCAGATATTATCCTGGGAGTGAGAAATCAGAAATAAATCAGAGTTGAATTGCCATGACCTCTTCCATCAAAATTTGAAGCCTGTCAAGATGCAAAACATCCAAGAAAATGTTAAAGGCACATCACTGGGCATCAGCATGGAATGCAGAGTTAGCACAATCTGCTTGGTCCAAGAATGGCTGGAAGGAAAACCAACTCACAGGCTCAGCCCTAGAGAGGACAACTATGTCACACCCTTTCCACTCCAGTTCTGGGAACATCAGGGAAGAGGGAGGGGAGAGACAGTAAGAGGCAAAAGTCAGAGGACCACTGTGAATCAGCATCTTCCGAGCATGACAGGGTCATTGAGCTCATGAACTCACAGCAGCTGTGGTTGCCTGAACAAGACCGATACAAGAGCTAGCCAGTCAACATTCCAGCATGGATGAGAGGTGTTCGCAAGGCCCCACCCCTGTTCGAGGAGCTACCGGTAGTTGGTGGTTATTGGGGAAGAGAGGGTCAGTTTTCTTCGAGGTTGACGACTACAGTACGTTACCCGAGCTCCAGTGGATAACTCAATATCTATGTGCGCACAGGCAGCACTAACTAAATGGACTCAGTGAAGAGGAACAGGGGGAGGAAGGGGAGGTTATGATATAATATGATATAAATACATTGTATTCATGTATACAATTACAAAAGAATTAAAACAACAACAACTTGTAGTGAGGGTAACAGAGACAGCCCCCACTTACAAGAAACTCAGACTCAGAAAAGAGCTGAACGCACCAGGCTGTGTCAGGGCTGAGGTTTGGATGGTAGCTTGAGGATGAAGGGGTGGCATAGAGGGATATTGTCTTAGTTCTTTTGCTGTGAAGAGACACCATGACTTTAGCAAATCGTATAAAAGAAAGCATTTAATTGGGGCTTGCTTATAGATTCTGAGGTTTAGTCCATTATCACCATGGCAGGAAGCATGACAGCATGCTGGCAGACATGGTGCTGGAGAAGGAGCTGAGAGTTCTACATCTGAACCTGCAAACAGCAGGAAGAGAGAAACTTTGGGCTTGGAATGGGTTTTTTAAATCTCAAGGCCCATTCCCAGTGACACACGTCCTCCAATAAGGCCACACCTCCTAATCCTTTCAAATAGTGCCATTCCCTTGTGACCAAGTATTTAAATCTATGAGCCTATGGGGGCCATATTCATTCAAATCACCACAGATATAAAGACAGGGAATGATTAAAGCAGATTTGAACTTGATAGAGATCATTCTAGAATCCAGATTCTAGAATGGACACAAAGGATAATGTTCTAGAGAGAGAGAAGATGGAATGTAGAACTTGACTTAGCAATCAGTGCTTCAAGGAGACAATGGAGACTTGGTAGCTGATCTCAGGTGTAAGGAGTCTGGGAGAATGTCAGGTCTCTGACTGGACCCAGTGTCACAAGTGCTGGGAACTGAGGTGGAGTTTACAGAAGAGGAATGGGAACCTGAGAGGAGACCCCCCCAGCCCCAGCAGCATCTTGAGGATCAGTTGATGCTCCTGTGAACACCTAGAGGTAGTGTCCAGGAAACAGGCAACTGTATGGCTCATTAGAACAGGACAGGGGACTGAGCTGTAGAAATGGACTGTGAGGCTGAACAACTTGAAGGTTGGTAAGGAGGCCGCTATCCTTAGAGGTAATCGAGGTGAAGGAGGGGAGACTGGGAAGAAGTCGTGGAGAAAAGGGGGAACCACGGGTTGGTGCAAGGACATAGAAGAGGAGGTGCTCCAGGCAGAGGGTGGTCAACCGTTTCTAAGGCTGCGGAGAGGTCAAGGAACACACACTTTGGCAAGCATCCATAGAACCTGGCCAGCTTGAGTCCTTACCTGAGCTCTTCATCATGAGAGAAAAGGAAAGCAGAGACAATTGTAATGGTTAAGACTGTCAATATGACTGGATCACCAACAGACAGGCCTCTGCACATGTCTGTGAGGGAGTCTCCAGAGACAGGTGGGAAGACCCACCCTAATTGTGGGCAGCATCGCTTCATGGACCCCACACTGAATGAAAAGGAGAGAGAGAGAGAGCGCGGAGCAGCACCATTCATCTCTCTCTGCTTCCTCCCTACAGGAGCAGTGTGGTCAGCCACCTCACACTTCCGTTATAACTTCCCCACCATACCCCCAGGCTGGGAGCCCAAACCAACTCTCCCTCGGGCGGCCTTTGCTGGGCATTTTGTCATAGCAACAGAAAAGAAACACGTACACGAATCATTTCATAATACTGAGTTAAATTAAGACTCTTACAGCCCATGGCACTGAACACTGGATTTATTATGAGTTCAAGGGCAAGGCACCATTTGTATGGACTGTGTAAGCAACTCCAGTTTGGAGTATTCCAGAGCACCTCGGGCTGGCCCTGCTGGTCTCTGCTTTCTCTTTAGTACTCACAATGGCTTTTTATTAATGGTGAGAGACTTGGAACTGTTTGCCCCGTAAAGATTATGACTCACATTAAAGGCGGTCACTCAGTTTCACCTCTCATGATCCTTTTGCGTCTGTGTGCTCCTCTATCTCCACGGTAACTGTTACTGAGACCTCTAGGTTCCACCTTCTGAATTCTCTGTGCTGCTGAATCTTGGTTCTCCACCTGGCTGGATTAAAGACCGTCCAGAAAATTGGCAAATCATAATTCTGGGCATGGCCGCGTGGGTGTTTCCAGAGAGGATTAGCCTGTGGATCAGTGAATACAGGGGGAAAGACCTGCCTTGAAGGTGGGTAATACCGTCCAGTGGGCTGGAGGCATAGATGAACAAAGAGACGGAAGAAGAGAAGCCTGTGCGCATGCTCCGCCCTACTGAGTGGGCACCCTCCTTGCTGCTGCTCTCAGACTCCAGACTTTTGAGCCTTCCAACATGACTTTGCTGACTCTCGGTGGGGCCGGCCGGCAGACCTTCAGACTCATACTGGAGCTGGGTCATTGGTCTCTTTGGTTCTGAGGCTTCTAACTGCTCGAACTCAGCAGCCACTGCTTTCTCGGACAGCCACTGTGGGGCCGGACTATTCAGTAGTTAATCTTGTAAACCCATCTTAACATGATGTGTAGAGTTTGTTGGGCTTGTTCCTCTGAGAAGTCTGCAGAAAGCAATCTCTAAACTGTGCGTCCTCTTCCCCGTTCCCACAAGGCATCCCTACACCAGACACTGCTGTCCCTCACCTGGACTCTTGCTTCCAAGTCTTCTGTTCCTTTAGTCTCCGTTGGTCAGTAGAGTGCAAGGGTGCATCCCAGTTCTCTCTTCCTCTAGCTTTATTGTAATTTGCAGTGAGTGGGTGGTGGGAAGTGAATGTGAATGATGAACATCTTAAGTAATGCTTGAGTTCATGAATGTGGACATTTAATAGGAAGACCATCTTCATAAGGTAAATGCTCTCTTCAGAGAGGCCCTGACTGTAGCACAGCCTGACGCCACAGCCGCTTTTCCACTTGTGACATGAGGTCACCCTATGGCATAAGACAGGAAAGGAATATCTTATTTTTTTCTTCATTTTATATTGCAGGAGTTTTAGGAGGATAGTACTGGGCATTCATTTTAGAGGTTTTTTTAAAAGATTTACTCGCACACATACACACACACATGCACACACACATGCACACACATATGCATGTGTGTGTGTGCTGTCGGGATCTCCTGGAAGTAGAGTTAAAGGCGGTTGTGAGCTGCCTAATATAGGTGCTGGGAGCCAAACTCAGATCCTCTGGAAGAGCTAGAACTTCTCTTGACTGCGGAGTCCTCTCTCTTGCCTTTATTTCAGTTTTTTTAAGACAAGGTCTTGCTATATAGAGCAGGCTGACTCAAATTCATGATCCTCCTGTGCCAGATGCCTGCTTCTTGGGATTACAAGCATGCATCATACGGCTAAGAAAAGCTTTGTATATATGCACATACATTTAAATTTAAATCTAGATTCCACATATGAAAGAAAACATGCAGACTATCTCTTTGTTGGTCTGGCTTACTTCGCCTAGAATAATGACAGTCAATTCTATCCATTCTTGCAAAGGCTCCAACTTCATTTTTCTTTATAGTTGAATAAAATTCCGCTGTGTACTCGCACCATGTTTCTTCATCCATTCATCTGTTGCTGCACGTCTAGGCTGATGCCATGACCTCCCCCTTGTGAACAGTGCAGCAGTAAGCATGAGCAGGTGTCCCTGTGCTGATTTCACACCCTCAGGTTTATACCCAGGAGTGGTGCAGCTGGGCCGTATGGTGGTTCTAGTTGTAGATTTGGGGAAGACTCCGTGATGACTTCCATAGTGGCCGCACTAGTTTACATTCCCACCATCAGTACAAGGGTTTCTCTTTCTCCCAATCCTTACCAGTGTGTGTTTTTTTGATGATAGCCATTCTGAGTGGGGTGAGATGGAAAAAAAAAAAACAGCTTAATCTCATGTTTCCTCAATGACTAAGGATACTGTGTACCTTTTCAAATATTTATTGCCTATCTGTATTTCTTCTTTTGGTGACTGTCAGTTCATTTCACTGGTCCATTTATTGATTGCATAATTTTTTGGTGTTTAAGTTTTGCATGGCTTTCTATATTCTAAATACCAATCCCTTGCTTGGTGCCTAGTGGGCAAAGACTCTTTGCCATTCCGTAGGCTGTCTCTTCTCTGTGTTGATTATTTAGGGAAAGTACTTTAAAACAACTCTCCTCCTCCTCTTCTTGCAAATATACTGGAGACAACATATCCCTTATCTATCCAAAAATATAGTGGAAAGTTGTTTGTTTTCCCAGACAGCCAACACAAAAATTCTTGTCAGTTTGATATGACAGATTGAATATTGGGTAAAGAAAGATTTTGCTCTGAAGTAGTTTAAGTAGAAAAAATTTTAAAATAAGAAAGTGGTTAGAGTGCTCTGGGAGCTGTGAGTAGACATGTGCTTCTCACATAAGTAATGCTTCTAGTATGTACTGTGTCATGGGCTGATGCTGTAACTCAGCAATATGATGTAACCTAGGGACACATCAGTGTATTCAGACAGGGAAAGGGCCATGCATCCCTTAAAACAAACAAACAAACACCTCTTCTTCTACTTGCTTTCACAGTGCTCCTTTCTGAGGTCTCAGAACACTATGTCTGAATAACGTCTCAGAAGAAATGAAATTTTACTTCAAAGTCATAAACCGTGAGAGGTCTGGAAAGCTCTCTGGAGGCTGCCTGTCCAGAGCCCCTCCAAAAGATGAGCCAACATAGGCCACAAATGACTGATGTGTGTAGAGCACAGCGATTCGGCCCACACAGTCCTCCCACGTCCTCAGGCCAGGGTATAGGGAGAGTCACAGTCTCACTCCTCATGCCCATGTTCCATTTCTCACCCTCGTTGTGTCTCTGGTTTTCTTCCTCCTTGATTGTGAGGCACGGACTCAAGTATCCTGGGATACCTAGTCAGGGTTCTTTAACATAATGTAAAGTAGGAAACCCACATTGGTACCTTCTGACTAGAACTGGATTCCTTTGGTGTTTTTTAGCACCATTATAATCACCCAGGAATCTCTGGAAGTGTAACCAGTGTTCTTTGAATTCTTTTGCAGTTCTTTGGGTTTTTAAATCAAGATTCTACCTTGTGATATGAGCGTATTTTATGTACATGTGAGTGTGAGTGTTTGTGTGTGCACACACATGTTCGAGTGCAGAGGTGAACATTCTCCTGTGTGTGCACACATTCTCCTGGCATCCACAGGATGTGAACATTCTCCTGTGGATGCCAGAGGTAAGCACTGGGTGTCTTCCTCAGCCACTGTCTACCAGCTTGCCAATCCAGCCAGCCTGGCAGCTCAGTGGGCCGCAGAAATTGGCCTGTCTCCTACCTAATGCCGGGTGGGTACAGATGTGTTCTGCTGCACCCAGATCCTACAGATGTGCTGGGGTAGAACTCAGCTCCTCATGTTTACATGGCAATAGCAGTACTGACTGAGCCAGTAATCCAGTTTCCAAAGTTCTTCTTTTTAATAATAATAATAATAATAAAAATCCTATCATTTTAAACGTTTTCTTTTCTCCTCTTCTTTCTTTCCTCCTCCCCTGCTTCCCTTCATTCCTTTTTTTTTTGCACTCAAAACTGAACCTAGGGCCTCAAGCACTCTACAGAGTTATATCCCCAGGGGTTCCTCTTCACCTTTTAAAGCAGGGCTTCCCTAGGCTGGCCTTGGACTCACTCTGTAGCCTTGAACTTTCAGTCCTCCGATGGCAACCTCCCAAGTAGTGGCCACCAGTTCCTGACTATCTTTTAAATGTGCTTAATATCTATTCAAACATGTATTTATTAATACTATTTTACATTATGGTATGATAGAAAGGAAAAATAAGTCTGCAAGGCTATTTCATGTTAAAAGGTGAAGCTGTGGGCATGGCAAATGACAGCAGGCTTCTAACCTGAAAACTGACCAAGCTCACTTGTCAGGGACCCAGCCCTCCTCCAGCCATTCCACCCAAGTTCCCTGCAAGAACCACATCCCTCTCATCTCCCCTCACAAGCTGCTGTCATCTTTGGTGTGTCCCCACTGATGAAATGAAATACAAGCATCCTAAGAACATCGAATGTTCACTAGTGGGAAGCCTCAGAAAGACTGCCATTTGCAAGTGAGAGAAGTATGTCTCTGCAAGGTCACAGGATTGATGATACTCTACCTGAGAGGGTACGGTAGTCAGGGGCCTGACTGACCCTGCAAGAGTCCAGACTCTGCAAGAGTTTATGGGGCCACCTCAGTATTCTCATATGTGAAATGGGTACATAAACTTCTGAGTATTGAGGGACAAAGAAGCAAACACCTGTAACTAGTACCTATAGTTAGCTAGTAACTACACCAACTACCTGCAGCTAGCTAATAACTACACCAACTACCTGCAGCTAGCTAGTAACTACACCAACTACCTGCAGCTAGCTAGTAACTACACCAACTACCTGCAGGTAGCTAGTAGCTATACCAAGTATCTGCAGCTAGCTAATAACTACACAAAGTACTTGCAGCTAACTAGTACCTGCAGCTAGTGACTACACTAGTAAATGGCTGGTAAACAGCACCTACTGTTCCTCTGCAATGACCAGGCTTCATGTTGCTGCTCTTTCACAGAACTTGAGATTGCAGAAGTGGGAATACCTGCATCGTGATTCTGTCTGTCTGTCTGTCTCTCTCTCCTCTCTCCCTTCTGTCTCCTCTCTCCTCTCTCTCCTCCTCCTCTTTTTCCTCTCTCTCTCTCTTCTCTGTATCATCTTCTCTGTATCTTCTCTCTCTCCTCTTCCCCTTCTACCCTCCCCCTCCCCTCTCTCACTGCGGGGGGTGTGTGTGTGTGTGTGTGTGTGTGTGTGTGTGTGTGCACGTGTGTGTCTGCCTGCCTGCATGCATGCATGCATGCATGTGCAGGTACCATAACCTGTGTGTGCACATGTGGAGGCCGGAAGCTGATGTCCGCCAGCTTCTTCTATCTCTCTCTACCTTGTCCTTTGAGACAGGTCTCTCACTGAACCTGGAGCTCAGTATTTCTGCTAGACTGGCTGGCCCATGGGTCCCACGGATCTGCCTGTCTCTGCATTAGCAGTTTAACCACCCCACAAGCCATCTCCCCAGCTCTGTGAATATTCTTCTAGATCCACATTTCTACTGACCAATCTGAAGACGATGCAATAGACCATAAGAGGGAGAGATACAGTGGACTCTGACTGTACGAGGACCTATCTCAACCCTGCTCTATCTGCCTAAGGAGATGTAGCTCCCAGTATTCCAACAGAGATCTTGCTGGAGTTCAGTTTGAGACCTCAGGCCCTAATACAAGAGTTGAAACCCCTCACCCAGGTTCCTGTAAGCAAACCCAATTAAACTCATTGAATCAAGAAAAGAACTGAAAACATAAAAGCAAAAGGGAGCCAGCTGGGAAGAGGACGAGTTTAGTGGGAGTGGGAGGGGACAAGAGAGAGTGATGGGGGTGTGATCAAAGTGGACTTGTCACATATGAAAACATCACAGTGAAACCCATGAGTAATTACTATGAGTAATCACATGAGTAGTACTCTGACTACTAACAAAAATTAAAAATAGCTTCTGGTGAATCCAGTCCAAAGGACTTTTACAGAAGCTGTGTGTGGTGGACCACACCTGCCATCCCAGCACTTCAGAAACAGAGGCAGGAGGATTGCTGTAAGTTCCAATCCAGTCCCATCCACATAGTGAAGTCCTGTCTCAAAAATATATCCCTCCCAATACATTTATATTTGTAGTGAGGCAGAAAATCTACTCACGCTTTGGGCCATTGCATGGCAGCTTATCTGTCTTCTACTGTGGGAAAGAGCCGCCCATCAATAAATACTTTGCTCAAGTGTCTTTAAACTGCATGTGAAGGGTTTCCCAGCATCTTTATGTGAAGCAAATACATCTCCATTCATTAAAAAAAGCAAAGCCACCATTCACATGACAAGGGGGGAAATGTTTTCCTCCCCCTTTTCATTAAAAAAGCCACAAAACATAACAAAAAATGAAAGAAAAATAAAAGGCGCCATCGCACCTGGCGGGGGAGGGGTAGAGCAGCTGCAGGGACCGCCTGCAGGGTGCCAGAAATCCTTGCTCTCCTTTTTCAGAACTTCATTTCTTGCTGGAGCAAGACTGCAGCCTATTCTGGTTACGGTGTTTCTGGCTTTGTTGTCTACCTAAATTGCGCGTGGGGCTGTGTGGGGCAGACGGTCCACCCTCTTTGTGCAGCCCTTCCCAGCAGGGCACTGAAGTCAGGAGGGCTGCCCATGTCTTCGTGCTTCTCCAAGTCTTCAGAGGCTACATGCCTCCTTTAAGCTTTTCTCAGTGTGTTTGGTTGGGATTGAACTGCCCTTTCTCCGTGTGACCTGTAACAAAATCACCTCAGTTCTATGACAGACAGTTGTGGAGGAGGGAGGGGGTGTGGTGATGTCCTAGGAAGTGCCTGGCTCATTTCTGAAAACTTACAGGAGTAAGCCTCAGAAGAATGTAACTCAGGTTGGTAGAGAACAAGCGTCCATATCCCCCCAACACACACACCGTGTTCTCCCATCCCACTTCAAATCACCACTCTTTTCTTTACCTTTCTTTGCTTTTCAACATAATTATTATTATTGTGTACATTTACAATGTATTTTGATCGTTGTTTTCTCTTTTTAAAAGACAGAGCCTCCCGACTCTCACAATTTGTGATAGTGCTGTTTTCCTAAAGAACAGTGGTGTTCAGAGTGACGCTTAAAATTGCCATCTTAAAGCGTTATCAATGTTTTATTTGTAAGAAAACAAAAGTACCAGCCCGGAGCATGTTTTATAAGATGCATCATAGTTTAAATGAAAATTTAGGGTATTATTAGGAAAAATAAAAACAAAACAAAAAATTACTCAGTCACTTTCCTTACGTAGGGAATCTAGCAATACAGGCTGGTGAGATAGCTCAGTGGGTAAGGCGCTTGCCGCCAAGCCTGAAGACCCAAGTTCCAGTCCCGGAATCCACACAATAGAAGGAGAGATCCAACTCCTGGAAGATGGCCTCAGACCTCCACGTACACATGGAGTGTATTACAGTTGCCGTGGGCACCTGAGCATACCCCCAACAAATAAATGTAACAAAGGGAAAAAAAATCTACCATTGTAACAGTGGGCTCATCACAGATGGAGGAGTCTATACCTCGATAGATCACTGTTTTCTTCTAAGCCTATGTTTTCTGAAATTTTGATAGATAATATATTAATTTCACTGCTGGAAATTACATCCAATATTGTGAGATGTACATGGAGACAGGCTGGATTGGGCTGTGCAAATGTGGGTTAGGGGGCGGGATCCCATTGTGTCAGTCCCACGTAGTGGCTAATGAAACTTGATCTGCTGCCATTCTGGATAAAGCAATGTCAAATCATCCAAAAATGCTCCCAAGGGAAATGTCACTTAGTAAATTTATCTAGATGTTTACCTAAATTTGGTGCTGCATTGTAGGCAGTTAGGGAAATGGGGACTCTGTCCAGAAATGGCCCTAAGACGAGACTCTTTTATAAGAATACGGTATAAGGGGCTGGGAATGGAGCTCAGTTGGTAGAGTGCTTGCCTAGCATGCTTGACACCATGGGTTCAATTCCCAGCACCTCATAAACCAGGTGTGGTGGTTCACATTTGTAATCCCAGAATTTAGGAGGTAAGGGCAGGAAGGTCACAAGTTCAAAGTTAGCGTTGGTACATTGCAAGTTCAAGGCTAGCCTGGGTTACTTCATATCCTGTCTTTAAAAAAAAAAAAAAAAAAAAGGAAGGGAGGAAAGAAAGAAAGAAATTTTTAATGCCAGCTCTGATGTCTGTGGTCATTAGAATTTCCCAGGATGTGTGTTATAAATGCATATTGTCTGTGCTCTTCCCCAGAATTCTGACATAGCAGGGTCAGATGGGGTCCAGAGATTTGTTTTAATAAGAACCCTGAGGCATCTTAGAGCCTGTCTGTAATGACAGCACCCTGGAGGTGAAGGCAGAGGACTGGGATCATCCTCAGCTATGCAGTGAGTTTGAGGCCAGCCTGGGCTGTAGGAGACACTATCTCAAAACAAGTAACAAATGGTCTAACCTGCCTAAGAGCTTCTGATGTCATCTGCTCTGAGAAATTATTACAGTTGTCGTGGGCTCTATGAACTGAGTGACTTCCATGTTGGTGCACTTTTCCTCTGGCCCAGTGGATCTCACCCTTCCCAATGCTGTGACCCTTTAATACAGTTCTTCCTGCTGTGGTGACCCCCAACACAAAACTATTTTGTTGCTACTTCCTAACTGTAATTTTGCTAGTGTTATGAATCATAATGTAAATATCTGATATGCAGGATATCTGACTTGTGACCCCTGTGAAAGGATTGTTCGAGCCCCAAAGGGATTGAGACCCACAGTTTGCTGCTTCTGCTTCCTGTTCGTTTTCTCTCTCCAGGGACTTCAGGTAGCTCCCGGCACAGTCTCTGAGCTCACTTACCAAATTCTGCATCCAGTTTTTTTTTTTCCTTTCTCCCTGCCCTCCATCTGCTAAATGCAGGTATTCTGAGCCTTATGCATGAGGGGGGCAGCCATGTGCCTAGTGAGTCCCCTACGGTGGGGAATTATACAGCCAGTACTTCCCTGGCTCTCATAGCCATAGGTTACATCTAACAAGAACTCTAGAAAATGTGGGCTGTTCACTACCTGGGTGAAATCTCAAGTCCTAAGTTTCCAGGTGCCTCAGCAGTGCAGGGAGGGAGGTAATGTGGGTTGGCTTGCCTTGGCTTGGCAGGCCTCCCTGTAAAATCAGCTCTGTTCTAGGAATGGACAGGATTTCCTTTGCAGACTTATGTAGAAGCCGAAGAGAACGGGACTGACTCCTGCATCAAGAGTGCCAACTTCCTGTATTCCAGCTCGGCTGGTTGGAGTACACAGAACAGAACTGGAAGAAAATAAGCCAGCACTGCCTGACCCCAGGAGACAGACCTCCCACAGGCGGAGTCGGCAGTGGGAGCATTTCTGCCTAAGGAAGGCTTTTCCACAGCAGAGGATTAACAAAGGCCACGCCTGGAAGAATTGGGAGCATTTCTGCCTAAGGAAGGCTTTTCCACAGCAGAGGATTAACAAAGGCCACGCCTGGAAGAATTGGGAGCATTTCTGCCTAAGGTGGCTTTTCCACCTTCAGGTCCGCTGCCGTGGGGCTGGGGCTGGGGCCCTAGGCCAGCAGTAGCAATAGGAAGCAACAAGGCAGGCCGAACTAAACGGGCTTGGTAGGAAGGGGCCTGGGTTCTGAACTGGGTTCTGCCCCTAAGCTGAGTGATCTAAGGAAGTTATGTTTTTCCTGGTTTGTTTGAAACTGGTCTCATGCACCTCACGAGGGTTGAACTTGTTATTGAGCCGAGGATGACTTTGAACTCTTGATCCTCTTGCTTCTGCCTCCTAAGAGCTGGGATTACAGATGTGTGCAAACCATACCCCATTTTTGAGGTGCTTGGGATCAAACCCAAAGCTTTGTGCATACTAGGCAAGTACTTTACCAACACGCTTGGCCTTTAAATGAACCGGTTAGGCAGAGCATACAAACTTTAAGATGTAAACAGCACCACACAGTCCAAAGTTGGCTAAGACCATGCATTAGTGTTATAACTAGCCCTCTTGGAAAAAAAAAAAAAGTGCAGCTTGGTTTGGGATATACAAACTTCTCTGTCATAGCCCAAACAAAAATACTAGGTGTTGTTTAGCCACCAAATTAATTTGACTAATATTTAAAGCATAAAGGATGTTTCTACAATCAGTTTCCACAACGCTCTTAATATCTCTGTTAGAAAAAAATGGCCGGGCGGTGGTGGCGCACGCCTTTAATCCCAGCACTCGGGAGGCAGAGGCAGGCAGATCTCTGTGAGTTCAAGGCCAGCCTGGTCTCCAAAGCGAGTTCCAGGAAAGGCGCAAAGCTACACAGAGAAATCCTGTCTCGAAAAACCAAAAACCAAAAACAAAAAACAAAAAAAGAAAAAAGAAAAAATGTCTATGGTAAAGCTTAATGTGGTAAAATAAAGCAAATTATTAACTTTATTCTGTCTAAATTGGAGATGTACAATAAAATGCATTGGCAAATATATTTCCACAGTCAAATTACCGAGTCTGTCGTCAGTCAGCTCACATGCTACTGTGCGTGTTTGAATGCATGTATTTGCATGGTGAGAACGTTTAAGACTTACTGCTTAAGGAACCTGGGGAGACAGCCCAATGGATAAGAGCACCTGCTGTGTAATCCTGAGGACATGGGTACCCCATAAAGGCTGGGTGGAGACAGGCAGATCCCGAGAATCCACAGGTCAGCCAGCCTGACCCAATAGGTAAGTGTCGGGGTCAGCGGGGGACCCTGTCTCAAAGGAGATCGGAGGGGAGTATGGAGAAAGATGCCTGACATGGTCCTCAGGTTCCCACGTGTGTGCATGGGCACGAGCACCCCCAATTCACACATGCACACTCACAAGATTTCCTTCTGAAGACTGGATGTGTTGGTATGTACCCACAATCCCAGCATTTGGAAAGCTGAGGTATGAGGATACAGAATGTGAGGCCAGCCTGGGCTACATGGTGAGACCCTGATCAAAGTACTGTAAATATGTACACAATATGTATGTGTGTGTGTGTGTATTCTCTTAGCAAATCTTGTGTATGTGATGCAGTGTTGTTATCTATAGTCTTGTGGTGTACATTATACCCCCAAAACTATTTACTTACATCTGAAAATTTATATTCTTTGACTAAAATTTCCTTGCTTCTTAAACCCCCGACCTTTGCCAATAACTACACTACACTCTGCTCTATGAATCTGACTTTTTTGATTTCACATAGTTGATCGTACAGTGTTTGTTTTTGCCCTGCCCTATGCTGTGGCATGAGGCAGGAATTCCTTTTTTAAGCCCAGCCTTCATCAGAACGTGTTGGCTTTGCAGAGCATGGTGATTACTACAGACTCATAACCACTCCAAGTGAGGAGCATGCGTGACAATTGAGTAGCCACTGGGTAACGGCCCATGTGCCAGTAAATGTCCCCTCAACTGCAAACCCATAAGAAACTTTAGTCAACTCATCGGGCCAAGTGAGCTCATGCATGCACATACACTTGTACACACACACATGTATGCACACATGCACATATATACACATCATACACACTCACACACACATGCACACACACAAAGACATGAAAGTAGAAGGGAAATTAATGGAGAAGGGGCTCAGTGGAAGAGAAAAGGGGGGCAAGAGAAAGTAATGTAAGGTAAACATGATCTAATATATACATGTATGAAATTGTTAGTTAATTTAAAAATTAAAAAAAAAACCTAAAAGGAGATAAATACCAAGAGGTGAGTTTTTATGTACTATTGTCTTATTCCTATGCACAGCTTTAAAATTCTAGGTTGAGAAAAAAACTGGCAAGTGGTGCCTACTATTGGGGAATAAACCAGTTATTCCCTCAACACACACCCCTCCCCCACTCAACAAAATCAGTTACTGAGTACCTGTAGCAAGCCGGACCCTGGTTACCATGGCAGCAGATAGAGGAAGAACACGCAGGGATTCCCACACAGTCCTTCACCATTCAGGACTGAGCGAGGCCCAGTCTCCCTTTGTTGGAACTCACATTTATGTGTCCGTTCTGCAGCAGTCTTGCACAAAGCTTGATGCACAGGCCGAGGGACACACAGAAGAGGGTGAAGCTCAGGCCCAGGTCCAGGGCTTGAAGTGCCAGGTGGTACTCTTCATAGTGGAGGGGGTCCACACAGACTGACGGAAACTTCGCGTACGGGAAAGGAAACGTAACTGCGTAGCCAACATAGCCGGTCCCCGCAGCCCCTGAGAAGGAGTAGAAGCAATATGGACCAAGGAGGGCAGATTCCAAGGCTATTGCAAAATGAAGTGGACATCCCAGAATGCTCAGAATTAAGAAGGTGAAGCCAGCTTCCCACTGAAAATAAGCGGAAACAAACTGTCACTTGGAGGAAGAAACCACTGTTACTGGAGACCATTAATCTCCTCTACCTGGAAGAGGAGAAATACACACAACTTTCTATCTCATCTACACTCATGACTGAGTCTCCTGTAGCCCAGGCTGGCCTCAGAATTCTATGTTGCTAAGGTTGGCCTTGAACTCTTTGTCTTTCCTACTTCTACATCCCAAGTGCCACACTGGATTACCCCCCACCCAACCCCGTCCCACCCCACCCCACCCCGTGCTGCTATTTAAAATTTAGACTTACGGCCTCTGTATGCCAGGCTAGCACTCTGTCCCCAACTCCACCCCTCATTCCCTCTACCTTCCTTTTAGGACCTGCTGTTCTCCCTGCTGCCAGTCTGCTACAGGAGGAAATCACGTCAGCAATGTGAGCTAAAATGAAATCGATTCAATAAAGTTTTATTTGTTTATTCCCTATCACACTCAGAGTACCTGTCGATGTTGGGAAAGCACACCCTTCTTTGGACCTTGCTACTCGGGGTGCTATCTGTGGTTGGGGAGCAGGACGCTGCTGAAGAGCCTCTCAGAAAGGCTGCCTTTCAGACCTCATCCAGACCTTCTCAGTCCCAGCCTGGGTTTTAGCTCAAGCTCCAGTTGACCTGTCCACGGCCTTTGCCACGGCAATGAGGCTGCTGTGGATACCACACTCTTTCTGTAGCGAGGGAAGAGCCGGCTCGGTGCGTTAAATACAAGCTGGCCTGGAGTTCTCATCCTCCCCAGATCCGAGAGCTCGGAAGGTGACCTCAGACTGAGGGGCTGTTGAGGCTGGGGGCAGAGTGCTTGTCTAGCAGCACCGAGTCCGGGGTTCACTCCATACCCCCCAAACACACACACACACACACACACCATGGGCACTTACATTATTGAAGCAGAGGAGCCTGTTTCTACAACGTTAACTCAGGGCACTGACATGGGCCGGGCCCAACAAAAACCATGAACTTAGAAAAATGATTTAGAGTAAAAACTGGATAAAATTACATTTTAAACATAGTTTATAAATTTGGGCAAGGTGGCACATGCCTGTAATCCCAAGACCTGGGAGATGGAAGAAGGAGGATTAGAAATTTGAGGTCATCATCGCGCGTGTGCACGCGCGTGCACACACACACACACACACACTCACAACTGTCAAATCCGCTGTACCATCCCTGCTGACATATTTGTATTTACCAAGTGTCTCTGGGTCCACTTTCTGTGAGCAAGCAGTACAAGTGCCCCAGCTGTGATGGCCTGTGAAAAGAAAATTGGAAAAAAATAACATCCACAGTGGAAGGGACCTCTGGAAAGAGTTCAATCTGCCTCACAGCTTGACAACTTTATCACAAACTAGAAGGCAAGGCAAAGGGTGAGACGGATTTACGGCTCTGATCCCTTCTTCGTGTGGGAGAGGAACTGTGTGGACAGGGAGGAGACTAAGCCATTAGAGTCACCAGGACGTGAGTCACACCAACTCATTTTCCATTCTCTGTTGCCTTTGCCGGCACAGCCACCGCCTTTGCTACGGTCAGGGCGCCACAGTTAAATTTGCTTCACAGGTCTTGCCCTGTGCTTTGTGCCATGGTTTGAATGAGAAATGCCCCTGTAGGCTCGTGGATTTGAGCGCTTGTTTCCACGTTGGTGGCACTGTTTGGGAAGGGTGTAGACCTTTAGAGCCTTGCTGGAGGTAGTGAGTAAAGCCCACTGGGGCGGGCCTTGGGCCTTACAGTCTCGCCCCACTTCTTGCTTGCTCCCCTGCTTTCTGTGTGGGGTGACAATGTACAGAGCCAACTTCCTCCCCCTGCTGGCATGCCACACCTTTCCTGCCATCATAGACTAGAACCCTCTGGAACCGTTAGCCAAATAAACTCTGAAGTTGCTTTTGGTTATGGTATTTTTTAATCACAGCAACAAAAAAGTAACACATATACAACTTTTAAATTTTAAGGATTTTTGACATTTATTTATTTTTATTTGTCCCCCCTCTGTGTGTGTGTGTGTGTGTGTGTGTGTGTGTGTGTGTGTAAGTCAGATAAAGTGATGGGATTGGATCTCTCCTTCTATCATGTGGGTCCCTGGGACTGAAATGAGGGAGGCAGGCTTAGCTGCAAGCATCTTTACTTACTGAGCGATGTTGCCACCCCGATGTCCTGTTTTTCATTTTTCCATCAACTTTATAAAGCTGCAAATAGGACAAACTGAAATGGAGACCTGTCTCCATGCCCCAAATCCTTCCTAGCAGGGGCCTGGTCTTCCACAACCTGCTTTCTTTTGATTTGGCGGCCTTGACCTGCTGATGGATACAGACACATGACCTCTGTTCCCTAAATGACAAAGACAGCCATTAAGACGGATGTATGTGGCATGGCATTTAGTGTTGTGGGGGAGTCATGTCCACTTTTATGAAGAGTTTTTCTCTATAGTCCATGTTTAAAGAGAGGCCCAAAGTACAGAATGAAAATAGTTAATAAAGGAGGGAATGGAGTGTCCAGAATGTTGCAGTAGATAATGGAAAAAGAATCTCTGAGCTCATCTTGGATTCATCATGAGGTCTGATGAAGGAGCCGTTTGTGGTAATTGAGACTAAGAATCACTTATCCACAAACCGCAGAAATCCTTACTCTCAATCAAAGCGTGGGTTCTGAGGTCCAGATAGAAAGCCAGGAGGAGATGATTGGAGTGTAGAAAGGTTTAAAAACAGCACAGTTTTGATTTTGACAGAGGAATAAATATGATGGCATGCACAGAGCTGCTGGATTCAAGGGGGGAATGAGAGATTCGCCCGTGTGATCTAGTGGGATGCTGCTTGCGGAGTTCCAAGTTTGGCGTATTTACCATTTTGAAACTTGAATTTAGAAACTGGGAGAGGGAAACTCCCGCTCAGGCATCGCTCCGGTTGCTGAGCCCAAGATCGCAGACTTGGCGTGGGTCTACCATGAATGTCCCGTGGATAAAAACAGGACCATCTGTAGTCAAAAGAAGTTCCTGGCTTGATTCTGCAAGAGGAACCTTTCCAGGGGATGGTCAGGAGGCAGAGGCGGCGCACGCCGCATAATGGGGGACTAAGGCAGAGAAATGGAGCCCCGGCTGTCTGAGCGTCCAAACTGACACATGGCTGCCTGTCAGCAATCAGAGAAACTCAGAAGCGGGAGATTTGCTGCCTTAGCTCTGGAAGACAGCAGACATGATGGGATGCTGAGACTCTAGCTTGCCTTAAGTGTGCTGGCAGCAGTTTCTTTCCTTTTCAAAGTTGAAAAACGCTGCAGAATTGCAGTTTCCTGTTATTTTGCTCACAGCAGCCAACTTGAATTTTGCCTTGTTTATGCACAACTCTGAAAAAGCTCTTTCATGGAGTAGCAGCCTAGGATATGGCTGTTCGGTAACTGGTTAAACCCACTTGGCTGGTGGGATGGGGATGCCAGAGCTGAGCACACCCATACACCCATCTTCCTGATGCTGTTCCTGAATTTAAATAAGAAGAAGGAAGAATGAAAAGGGAAAAGATTTGAGAGTAGGGAACAGAAGTCAAGAGGGAAAAGAAAAGGAGGAAGGAGCGGGGTGTTTGGGAAGTGAAGGGCTGGTTGATAAGTGTGGTTTGAGGAAGGGCAGGGAGGCAGGAGCCTGGGGTAGGAGAGAGCACTCCCTCCCTCTGCCATGCTATTGGCTTGCTTTCTGGGGTAATTGTGATTCCTTCACTAGACGTTCAAGCTGCTTACAGACAGTACGCAGTTCCCAGAAGCAAATGAATCGAAGGAAGCAATTTCAGAGGCATCACATGAAGATAGGATATACAACTTAGTCACTTACAAGCATCTATTGTGGGTCTACTACAAGCAGTGAGGTAATCACGATGCAGATAAAGTAACAATAGCAAGTCTTCATTCTGATTAAATATAGGGCAGACACGGTGGTAAGCACACCAGCGTTAACACGCTGAATCTACTCAACGAGGCTGAAGATGTAGTTCTGTTAGCAACGTGCTTTCCCAGCACACAGAAGCCCTGATTGTGGGCACAGTGGCACACATTTGTAGTCCCAGAACTCAGCACACAGAGGCAGGAGGATCAGAAGGTCAATGTCATCCTCCATTCCACAGAGTCTGAGGCCAACCTGGGCTACATGGGACCCTATGTTGGTTACTTTCTTATTTCTATCATAAAATACCCTGACAGAAACAGCTTAAGAGAGGGAAGACTACTGTAGCTTACAGTTCCAGGAGCTACTGTCTGCCGTGGACGGGAAGACGTGGCGGCAGGGAAGGCATGGTAACAGGGAAGGCATGGTAACAGGGAAGGCATGGTGACAGACGGGGAAGGCATGGTAACAGGGAAGGCATGGTGACAGGGAAGGCATGATGACAGACAGGGAAGGCATGGTGACAGACAGGGAAGGCATGGTGACAGGCAGGAGCAAGAGGCTGGCTGTTCATGTTGCGTCTATACTCACGATGCAGGCAGTGGACAGGAAATGGACCTGAGCTACAAGGCCTCAACATCTGTCCTGCGTGACTGACTGACTGTCCAGCAAGGGTTCCTGTCCCAAAGCTTCCACGACTTCTCCAAATAGTGCCACTAGCTAGGGGCCAAGTGCTCTAACCCCTGCACTTAGGAGGGACATTTCACATCGAAACTAGACTCTTTCCTAAAAACAACGTTAAATAAACTGACATGGAGCTGGTCTCCAGCTTTTCAGAAGAGACTAAGAGGCTGCATGAGATGAAACAGGGCACCAAATAACCACATGAGTCATGATTCCAGCTCTCACTGGGATTTGCAATCTAGATTTAAAAAAAAAAAACATAATGTGCACATACAAACGTCCCCATTGAAGGGACTGAGGAAAGATGGCTCAGCAGCTAAGAGTGTGTACAGCTCTTACAGAGGACCCGAGTTCAGTTTCCAGCACCCATGGCAGGCAGCTCACACCTGCCTGAAAGGTCAGCTCCAGGGATAGGATGCCCTCTTCTGGCTTCTGAAATACCTTCTCTCTCTGTGTGTCTCTCTCTCCCCCCTCCCCCCTACACACACATTAAAAACAAAACAACAAATTTACTAAATAAAACAAAGCAAAACTAGACAAGAATGAGCGTGTGGCACACAAGAAGCATTGGGGTATTAAGTTCAGGAGGACAAAGAGAGCCTGGAGCAAGTCTTGACAGCTTTGGTTTCCATGGCCATGAGCAGCGAGGGCACGCCTGGCTGGAGACCGTCATCTGCAGAGGTGAGGAAGTGACACTGTGACACTGTGTTTGGGTCACAGACGGGGGGGGGGGGGGGGGGGGGAGGCAGCCTGCAGCAGGGTGGGATCCTGGTGGAGAAAAGCAGAAAATGAGAGTTCCAAGCTGTGTTACACCAGGGTGAGGAGTACCTCAGCAGTTACATGTCGGGTTTGTCTGGGATGGTCAAGTAGCTCTTTGAAGAAGCTAGCCTGACTCACACGAGTTTAGACATCTGAGACAGATGTTTCATGCTGGACTGGACTGGATGTGGTCTCGGTGTCCCTGCAGGACCCTGGTCTTTAGACTTCAAACTCCACTTAGATACAAATCCTTTTTTATTTATTTATTTATTTATTTATTTATTTATTTTTATTTTTTTTTAGACAAGGTCTTGTTACCGGAGTTATTAGAGTCAGATCCTGGACCCTGGCAGCACTAACAAGCTATATCAGCCACCCATTCTCCCAATGGGAAGAACAGAGAGGTCCATCCCCCTCTGCCAAGTTCATCTTCAGGATCTTACTAGGAGGCCTAGGTTTAAACAGAGAGCCAGAGGTAGGCAGGCATAGGTGACCAGTCCAGGCTGGTCAAGGTTTGTTCTTGCCGTTGTTGTCCCAAAGTTGTCTGGGCTTCCTGGGGACACTCCAGTTACTTACAGTCCATTGTTCCGGTGGTCTCACGGTCTAAAGAGAGGACACAGTCTCTTTAGAGCATCTTCACTCCTTCTAGGGCAATGTCACGGGACTCAGGTTAGCTTCCAACTCAGCTGAGGATGACTTAGAGCTCCTCCTGTCTCACCTCCCAAGTACTGAAATTCTGCACCACCATGCCAGTCTGTGTGGTGCTGGAGAACCAGACTAGGGCCTCACATGCTAAGCAAGCACCCTCCCAATTGAGCCACAGCCTGAGTCTTACCAGTCTAATTTTATATCTAATATGTTTAGTGCCATATCCTCACTGTGTGGTAAACTCTACTATTCTCTATTCTATTGTATTCTATTCATTGAAACTGCTCTTAGCTACCCAATACGGTTTTATAATCTGCTAATGCATAGATCCTTAAGGTTTGACTTTCAGGGTTGCCTAGACATAAAATCTTAGTAGGGTGGAGAAAGGGAGGTGCACAGGGAGGAGGAAGAGGAAGATGTACGTTGGGACACGTGTTGGGAAAATTTAGCGTCCCATGACAGGTGATTTAAGCAGGGCTGGTTTAGGGTATTGCTCCATAGTGCAGGTCTAGAGGTGACAGCATGGCATTCTCTGGTTTTACCAGTTTTTAGTGCCAAAGCTTGGATGTTGGCAGGATCAGCAAGCTAGACTAGGCCACCTGTCCTCAAAGGCCAAACAAAATGACAGTAGAGAGAAAGGTGATCTATTCAGTGTGGACATGTTAGGAGGAAGAACAAGTATAGACCCTCCAGACCCACTTCTGGTCCCCACATGAAGTTTATCTTCAGATAGATGATAAGAGGTGTGACTAATGGAGCACTCTTGTTCAGGATGTGCACCCACCACGACTGACCCATCACTCTCTGAATTCACGTCTTTCTATCAAGTGGTTTGACACGCTGTAGGAACTGTGTGGAACCTTCTTATGGAGGTGGGTTGAAACCCTGATGCACCTTTTCCTTCGTTCTCTCAGCGTGGGATTCCTGGGGGAATTCCAATTCCTTGGGATCCATTGTTCCCATAGCTTGATGGCCAAAGGGAGGGGCAAACCTATTTGTCTTTAGAATCTCTTCCCTCCTGCTAGAAGTGGTAAGTGGGAGCTGCCTAACAAGCACTGCTGAGGCCCCGCCATAATCCAGCACTGACCCTGTCATCTGTAGATCCCCAGGACTGACCCTGTCATCCACAGATCCCCAGCACTGACCCTGCTGTCCACAGATCCCCAGCACTGACCCTGTCATCTGGAGATCCCCAGCACTGACCCTGTCATCTGTAGATCCCCAGCACTGACC